>RJWM01014855.1:0-49286 GCA_004363535.1 Dasyprocta punctata | reverse complement strand
TATGTTTATTGTAGTGGATTCTTATGTCAGTATGAGTTGAGTAACCAGGATAAATATAAAAATGAATATCTTTTTAAATCAGATCATTTCATGGAGACTTTGATCCTTAATTGTTTACATATCTCCAAAGACTATGACCAGATGGACTTGAACATTGTTGAACTCTCCTTACTGCTTGAACTTTGAATTGTTTGCACTGATAAATTTGGATTATGGAGACCTTGATAAGAAAAATACTTTAATGCCTTGGCATTGTTCTTCTGATGGCCACCATAACATTCTTCCTGATATGCTTATACACTCTCAAGACTCTTAAATGCATGTACTCAGCTCTTTGCATGATGAGTAATGTCATTATAGCTAAATTAGCAGAAAGATGAGAAAAGCATGAAAAATCATCCAACTAATGGGACACTGTGAATTCTGAAATCTGTATTGAGACCAAATACATCCATTGTAGTGATGACGGAAAGTTACCAGTACCCAACTAGGGTCAAACCTGAAAGGCTGACTCACAAGGGAAAACTAAATTCAATTAAATTTCACCCAACATGGGCAAAGAAGAAATTTAAATCTATGTAGTGCCTGTTTTGTTGTTGTTGTTGTTGTCGAACATGACTATTCTCATACTATTCTCCATATACAGAGAATTATAATCTACTTAGTATGTAAACAAGCTCTAATCTAACTTCAGAGCATATTCTTGTAACAAGTAACCAATTCTTGGTTAACCGTAGCAGCCTAGCTGTCAGACAGGCATAGGCTGCAAACTGCATCCCAATACGGCAAGCACTAAGCTGTAGCCAATCGAGCTATTTCTACAGGTCACTTCTTTCTTCTGTCTATAATTTCTGCCTCTACATTGCTTGTGCTGGATCCTGGTGTTACTCATTCCGTGACACCTTTCTTTAGTCAAATAAACTGCAGAAGGTATTATGTCTGAAGTTGCACTGTGTTATGTTGCTTGAGAAGCTGAAAAGTCTACCAAAGTCACAATGCTAGCAAACTCAGAAAAGACCCCCAACCTAGGAAGTCTGACTCCTGAGCCCATCTGCGTGATCACCAAACCCTAGTGTTTCTAGAACCTGATTCTACTCACCCCATCCCAGTGCTCTGCTGCCCCTCTCTGATCTGTCTGACTTCCCTTCAGAGAAGAAATCTAATAGATTCCCTTTCGTCTTCCCTCCTAGAGGGCCAGCCTATTTAAGCTGCTACTCTGGCCACAAGCAAACTAGCTGTGAGAAAATAAAGGAAGATACCACGTAGCGAGAAAGGTAGAATGGAATTCTGGCTTACCAAGACAGTCTCAGAGGTTGTCTAAAAAGAGCCTTGCATTACAAAACAGAAAATTATATCTATAGATCTATGTATATATCTTTATCTAGATCGAGATCAAGATCTAGATACAGTCTCCCATGGGGTACGTCTTCATGCACAAGTTAAGGCAAATGTAGCAGAGATTCCCCATTCCCCTTCTGCGCATCTGGGAAACGCGATAGATGCTGGGAATTGTAGGCAGCATGATTTGTGCCAGGATCCACCTGCACTTATCTTCCTCCCTCCCCACTTAGAAAACGCCACACCGCTTCCATCCTCCAAATGTCTCTTCTCATTCTTTAACTTTTAGATGAAACAGCGCTGATTCCCAGAGATCCTCCTTGGCTGCCCAATCTAAATGAGCCTTTCCCACAACATCATCTTATCATTGTGGCACTCACCATAAGACATAATGATTTTGCTGACTGACTTACCTGTTATTGCCAGTGTGGTTACTAATTTTCTAGACATGTTGTACAAAAATGTCATAAAAATGATAGTAGCTTGAACAACAAAAATATATTCTTTCTCAGTTCTAGAACCAGAAGCTCAAATTTAAGGTAGGTACCCTCAGGGCTCCACTCCCACTGAGACTCTAGGTAGATATTTCCTTGCCTCTTCCCAGTTCCTGGACATGGCCACTGGCCCATGGAGCTTCTTAGCTCATGACTGCATCGCTCCAGTCTTGGCCTCTGTTGTACATTGCATTCTACATATGTGTCTCTGTGTTCACATTTCCTTCATCTTGTAGGACATCAGTCTTGCTGGATCACAGGTCAACCCTACCCCAGTGTAGCCCCATCTTAATTTAGCTGATTAGATCTTTAGATGACTAGTGCTAGTTTCCAGAACTGTAAGAGAATGCTCCCATGTCGATTAAAGTTCACAGCTTGTGGTAATTCAACACAGCAGCCTTAAAGAGCCACCACCACAAAAAACAAAAAACAAAAAACAAAAAAACTCACTGGGCTTTGTTAAATCCAGGGTTTCACACAATAAATATTGACCCTGTGGTCTGGGGGAGAGCTGCATATTTTTGAAGAGTAAATCTAGTCTTCCTGCTTTAGAGGATATAGCTTATATCCTCATACACAGTAGGACGGAGACAGCTCAGGCTCCTACCCCTTTCTGAATTCCCCTTACCATCAAATCATTTTCGGCTCCCTGTATTTCTCAGTTTCCCCAGGAAGGGGGGTGCCTGGCAGGACATTTGCCTTCGTGCTCGTTAGAAACATTTTTTTCCAACTAAAGAAGGCAACTTTGAAGGAAATTACTCAATATTTTTCCAGCCAGTAAAAGAAAGTATTGTCTTCTTAAAAGGGGTTGCAGTAAATGTATTCACGATCCAGTTACAAAAGCACCCGATCCCACATGAACTGTGATTAACAGAGGTTTGGGTAAGTGAAAATACAACTGAACTCGTGCTCCATCTCCATATCCTACCACCCTTCCTGCCTGAGGAAAGAGAGAGGGGAATGTGAACATTTTCTGTACAAAAAGGAGCTGAGCTTGTTTACCCCATGTGGACACTCCAATCCTTCTCCTTCATCTCTTTTTGGCTCCTGAAACTCCCTCCTTCCCTAGACATGTGAAAGTCATCAGAAGCAATCCACTCCAGCTCTGGCACAAGGGAAGACGTTTCTCCTACCTTCCACCTGATAGGCTGCAGTGGCTGCCCCCCAACCAAATCCTGCCGGGAAAGCCATGGTTCCGGAAGCTGCAAACAGGAGCTCAACACCCTGCAGCCAAAGGAGCCAAGCAACTGTGCAAGTGTGAAGTGAACTCTCGCCCCAGAGCAAAGTGTCAACATGCACGTCCATGTGAAAACAAGAAGGGAGCCGGATTCCCGGATCTCACTTGACTGGCCACAGCTGCGCTGAGAATGCCAATCGCTGTGCGCAAGCTAAGCAATTCTACTTTCCTCTCCAGCCCTCTCCAGATGCACCTGGGTGCCAAGTTAATCCTTCCTCTTGAATGTAACACATGGGTATTGTTTATTACAGTTATTTAGTTTACTAGAACTTTTGCTTAGCCAATTCCTCCCAATTCCTGATCTCTTCTCCCTGGCCATGTCCCATTTTCAAAGGTTTCTTCTGGTATTTGCCCCATATTATTTAAGTAATAGGCTGAGACTGCAGTTTCTTAGCTTTCTTTTAAATATTAGGTGATATTCACTTCTGGATATAGGAATGGAAGATCTAGAGCATCATGTTTCTTTCTCTCTCTCTCCTGCCGTCACTCCCTCTCTCTTTCTTCCCCTCACTCTTCCACTCCCACTCCCTCTCCCCCTCTCTTTTTCCTTCCTTAACCCATTCATCCAACAACAAAATTATCTTTTATAATTAAATAAACTAAATATTTATAGTACTAGGACTATGTATGAGTCAAAGATTCAAGTTGCGGACTGGTGATGTAGTTCAGTGGCAGATCACTTGCCGAGTTTGTGCAAGGCCCTAAATTCAATCCCCATCGCCATGCATACACACAAAAAAACATTCCAGGTTGGGCTATATAATATTCCATGCCCACATGCAACTTTATTTTTGCCTTTTGTCTTTGAATCAGAGTCTCACTATGTAGTTCAGACTGACCTTGAACTCACTATGTATCCCAGGCTGGCCTCAAATTTCAGGCAATTCTCCTGACTCAGCCTCTCAAATGTTGGGATTACAGGCACGCATCACCACAAAGGGCCAAATTTGTTATTTTCTCTGGAACTAATCAACTATCTGCTCTTTATATTTATTTAATTTTCTCTATGCATATTGCTAATTCATTTCCAAACACTGGGATAGAACTATAAATCTCTGAATTGTTCAAACGACTGCTTCCCTGTTCCATTCCACATTGTGTATTTTCAGAGTTATAACCCACAATCCCCATCACATCATTCAGGGAGGTTCCTTCATTTCTCTTCTTGTCTTTCTCTCTTTGCGCTTCTTCCTGTCCAAGAAAAATCCTCAGATCACTTTTTGTTAAAGGGGACATGGAAAACAAAAATTTCGACATGCTGTGGTTCCAAAATTGTCTTCAGTTTAACATCACACTTGATATGCAGTTTATTTTTACTGAATTTTGTGACAAATAAATTCCACTTAGAATTTTGAGGGCATTGATTTAGGATTTTTCTAGCAATTTATTGGCCATCAGAGTCCCAATCCTTTTCATAGACCCTGTCTTGTTCTTTCTACCCTTCTTTGCTGTTCCCCAGGTTTCTATTTCTGAAATGTTACAGCCCTGTGCCTCAACGTGGGACTTTCCTTCCACTATGCTTGGCACCCAGTGGGTGCCCCACAGTCATACAGATCATTGACAACAGGTGAAACTGGATGATGGGTCCATGGGAATTCTCTGTATTACTGTTGCAACTTTTCCATAAAACTAAAATTGATTCAAAAATTTTAAAAGCCTGTGGAGAGAGGATTAGGCAAAAGTGGGGAGGAAAGTTACTTACGTGGTGTCCTCAAGCCTGCACTGAATCGCCCCATGTTGTGTAAGGATGGGAACTTGAGGTTTGGAAGGAGGCAGAGGTTGAAACCCCACCCTCTTCAGCTATGCTAACCCAAAGAGAAAAAGAAGAGCTTAAATGTAAAAGCCAAGGATGAAAGACAGTTAATACATTTAAGAGCACCTGATGGAGAAACATCAAAAACAAAGGTCAAGCATTAAATTTAGCAGCTAAAGTCACTGAGTTCTGAAGCAATCATTGTAAAGCAAATGAAAAATAAATATTAAAATATTTTCATTGGTAAACACTAGATGGCAGTATTGCAACTTTTTAGGTTTGTAAGCAGCTAAACAGAGGTATTAATGTTTAATACTCCACCTGTGGCAGTGTGGTCCACTAGCTCCTAGCTAATTACCATAGCTCTTCTAAAGATTCTTCTCCAGAAATAATCTATATTCTCAGTATTCCACATTTTCTGAAGTTATTTGCCCACAAATGGCAGAATTTCACTTTTCTCTACTGGGATTGGATCCTCTAGCAGGACATTAAGCTTTTGGTGCCAGGAATTCTTCACATCCTTAAAAATAATAAAGGCTGCTGCAAAGTTTTTTTTTCTTTGCTTTAATGTGGGATAGGTGCATAGATAAGTAATGTTTACTGTATTACAAATTAAAGCAGAGATTTTTAAAGTATTTTGTTAGTTTAAAAAGCAACAAAAAGCAATGTAATATAAGTATTTCATGAAAATTAACCATAGAATATGAAACAGAAGAGAAACCCAAAGGGTAAATGGAAAGCAGAACAGAGGCCAGACATTGGAGGAGGAGGACTATGTTCAAATGGAAAGGGGAACAAGGGAGGAAGGAGAGGGAAGGAAAGAAAGGATAAGAAAAAAAAGAGAGAATGAAAGATGGAAGCAAAGCTTTTGTAAATAGGGCTGGAAGGAGGTGTTAAAGGGTGGGGCTGAGAATGGAAAAAAAGAATTAAGATATATTATGTACAGATACAAATTTCCCATGATGAATGTGGCCAATATGTATGGCAAATATGCACTAATAAAAAGTAAAACAAATAAAATAGATTTACAGCTGGACTGATAAAAAAAAAGAATATGAAACAAAAGAATTTTGTGAGGAGACTGACATTGTTTTATATTTTTACAAATCTCTGTCATGCCTGTTTTAGCAGTTAGATGCTCTTCTTATTCAATTCTTTGCCTATAGAAAACTCCTCTGCATACTCAGGAAAGTGAGAAATGAGGGCGAAAAAGGAAAGTCGTGCTTTAGTATTACTATTACAATAGTTTTGACCTTTTGGATAATGAAAAGGAACTTGCAGTCCCTGTGGCCCACAGACCACACTTTACAAACTGTAGTTGCTGAGTATCCTCTCACGGTCCCTCTTCAGTACCTTCCATCAGTACCCCCAAACCCCCCTGCATCCTTCTCACTTTTCAAAGGCTCTTTGCACTAACATTTCCTTAACTAAGGTCTTCGTGATTCTAAGACGTGAATCTCAAATGGGAAAGAATTGCTATGTTTTTTTCATTTTCTTTATTTGAAAAGAATTTGACTTCATGGCTCCATCTTGAAAAATTGGCTAAAGATCTAACTTGCCATTGTTTGGATCCACTCCATTTTAGGACAATAAAGAAAATTTAGGTTTTATGAGGACCGATTTTTTTTTTTAATTTTTGCCTTGTGTCCCCTGATTCCCCACTTTCCAATTTTTCTCCCAGGACTTTTTTACACTGCTAAAAATAATTGATACTGCTAAGGAGTTACTGGATTACACCAAGATGTTCACTTTCTGAACCTACCATGGTCCCATCAAGTCCACTGGCTGTCATGAGTTGCTTCATTTTTTATAGTATTAGGGAGCAAACCTAGGGTTTGTGCATGCTAAGCATATGCTCTGCTACCAAGCTACACAGCCAGCTGTTTTAGTCATATTGCCCATGGCAAGGACAAAATAGCCAACACCTGAAACATAAACGAGAGAGGTGTATTTGCACTCATGGCTTCAGTGGGTTCAGTCTATGATCAGTTGACTACAAAGCAGAAATGGGATGGTAGAAAGCCATAGTGAAGTGCAGCTTCTTACCTCTTGACAGCCAGGAAACAGACAGAGAGAGGAGAAACCAGGGACAGGCACATCACACTGCCAGTGACCAGCACATCACACTGCCAGTGACCTACTTCCTACCAGGACCCACGTTCTAACCACACACTCAGGACTGAATTCATCAATTAATGAATCCACTGATGAGTATAATGCCCCCTATGACTCAATCACTTCCCAAAAGAAAAGACTTCTGGGTATATTTTAGAAATATATCATAACACCAGCCTATTGACTCGTGTTTAGGAACACAAATCACTCCAATAGAATAAATCTGAGGTCTTATGTTCATCTACCCTCATCACAATCACACACTAATCTTTTTGAGGTTTCTTTGTTATTCATAAGACTGACTCATCGACTTCTGTCTATTCCCAAGCTGAAGCAAATATAAGTTCCTTGCACTGTGATTCTGTCTTCACATATGCTCTTTCCCAAAAAGCCCAGGGAGTGTTGAGAGACTGTAAATTCAATGCCCTATAAGCCTTTCTAAAAAAATCTTTCAGGAAAACTGCAAAACAAACAATTCTTTAATAAGATTTCAATTCCATTGGTCATCACCAACACCCTCCCAATTTGAAGATTCCTGAGCACTTGTGCTAAGAGAAAAGTAAGGATCTAAGTGAGCAGTCATCTGTCTGCCACAAAGAAGCCTATATGGTAGAACCAATTCAGTGTGCTCCCCGACCTAAACCCACATTTAGACACCACCTGTCAGTTCGCCTGCACATAGGGGTGGCCCCATGTCCATGTCTTGGCACAAGAGATGTGTGCTCTGCTAGACTGGCTCAATAAAACCTACATATACAATGACAGTACTCAGGTTTTACCCGCAAGTTGTCACTCCTCATGCACGGGCTGGATACAGAGGCTCCACGGAGAGGCTCCAAGCTCTGGGGACTCCTAGACGGAAGGAGCCTGTTCCCTGTATCACTGCAAGGAGCCAGGCCCAGGACCAGCCAACTTCCAAACCCACTCTGGACTTGGTATGAACAAGATATAAACTTTTACTTTGGTAAACTGTTGTGATTGGGGCATTGCTAATAAATGATAAATGCACTCTGAATAAGAAATATGTATCTATATGTGTCATGTGCATGTATTTTATATTCTCTGTATATTACCTATAATATCTTTCTATATAATATGATTACATATATATTGATGGAAGAAGTGTTCAAAGTACTTCCCTCTAGCAAGGGGTGGAGGGCAGCTCTTTAGTGAGATCACGTCACTGTATATGAAAGAGATACTACCGAACGGCCCACTGAGGTGAGGCACACTGTACTGATGGATATATTGTGTCAACTTGAAAAGTTTAGAAGTTTAATGAAATGACTCAGGAGGGGCCAGGGTTCTCACTTTGTAAACATCCTTATCCTGTGCAAGAGGAGGGAATGTGAGTGGTACACCCATTCTACGGGTTGATAGGCTGCTGACTATATAAGGGAGGAAAAGAGGCTTGCTCTCTCACCTTTTTCTTCTTGCTTCTTTTGCTGTTTTCTGCTGCCTTGAAGTGTTGCCACCCTGCCTTGGAGCCAGCTGATTAGAAATTGAAGCCTCCACAAACTGTGAGCTAAATAAACCTTTCCTTCTTTAACTTTGAGTGTCAAGTATTTTGTCTCAACAACAAGAGAAAAGTAACTTAGACACACACCAAAGAGCAAATCTATCCACAGTTGTTTGTGCAATGGATTATTTATCATGATTCTCTGCATTTGCAAGAAAGATCTAGTCAAATTTTGAACTAAGAAGGCACATTTTTACCAAAACACTCTCTAAAAAGGCCCCTGATTACTACCCATTGCTGGCTATTTTTAATTTTTCAATAATTCTAATTGCAATTGTATATTTACTTCCTATAAGGCCTCCCAGACTGTCTAAAATGTCAAGTTTAGTGTCAATTTTAGTTAGGACAAAATTATGTAAACTCGTTGTGTTAATACCAGTTTCTTCTGTATTAAAATGCAAAACCGTGTTGGTTATAACAATCCTCTCGATTTCTAAGTAGACAGAATCTGCCAAAACATGGGTTTAGAAAATAAATCAGTACTAAAAGGAATCTAGGTGAAAACTCTGACAACCATTATGTGTGTGTACAGGTATCAAAAGAGGAATGGGGACATTTATCACACTGGGACAATGAGAACTTAGTCTGCCGCTTGGTCATGGAATGATTTTCTTTCAGGCATCTGCCTTTGCTCTATGCAGCCCACATGTTTTTGGAAAATCTGATGCTGGGCCCCACCCAATAACTCACCAGCTCCGGGAATTCCTTTAAATCCATCTTCATATCTCATTTCATTGGTTATGGGGATTGATTTAGAAGAGGGCTCAACACTCACTTCAAACACTGAGATATAAGAAAAAGCCCATTAGCGTTCTGAAAAGAGAAGTTTTCAAAACCTCTCACTGAAGTTATTTAAAAAGACACACTCCTCCTGCTGCACCTCAGTGGGGAAGATTTTGGCAGGCACTCCATATACATGAGGACCAGCCTGGAGATACTCAGGAAAGATGGAGGGAAAAACGTTGGTGACCCCACAAACTTCCTTTCTGATTTATGCCTATTTGACTTGAGTTTCCTGTATTTGCGCAACCGAAATATTCAGACACAGCATGTGTGGATGCATATATGTAGACACTTTATGTAGATGACTGAACATTGAACAACACAGGTTTGAATAGCACACGTCCAATCAATACACAGATTTGTTTTGTTTTGCTGAGATTTGCTGCAATTTAAAAAATGCATAGCCTAGAAATATCAAAATATTAAGAAAAGGTTATGTATGTCATGAATGTATAAATTATATGCAGATAACACTCTGTTTTTTATTTACTACCACAAAATATATGCCAACCTCACACGATGTTAAAATTTATCAAAATTTATTCACGCAAACACTCACATGATACCATGCATAAGCAAGAGAAATGTAAATAAACATTCAACAATCACCATTAAATCATAACTGCATAAAATTAACTGTAATCCATACTGTCTCACTGTAGTAATTTCATAACCACCTCCCACTGCTGCTGAGTGGCTCAAGTGTGGTAACTCCTGAAAACAACCCATGACACAAATCATTTCCTTCTGAGTGGTCTCTCCTGGCCAAGGGCACACCACAGCAGAAAGCGACCGCTCACATTCTCATCTATTTCTAGCGTGAGAATACACATGCAAAAGATGTGTTCCTTGACTTTTTTGGTTTCTAGTTAGCAGCAGGCTATTATTAGCTAAGGTTTTAAAGAGTCAAAAGTTATACAGGAAGGGGATGGGGACATAGCTCAGCAGCACAGCACCTGGCAAGCATGAGGTCCTGAGTTCGATTCCCAGTACCAAAAAGAGAAAAAGAAGATATACGCGAATTTTCCACTGTGCAAGGGGTCTGCATGCCTAATCCCCCACCCACTGTTCAAAGGTAAACGTACGTGTGCCATACTGATCTGTTCATGTATTTCATCTATCCAAGCACATGGTTTTATGTAAATCCAGATGTACATAAAATGAGTAGATATATGTAAAAGTAGAGGTGTATATACATATATGTATATATTTGTGTGTGTCTAGGTATCATAAATTCCAAATAAAGGAACTTTGCAAATTCATTAGATATATTTCTAGCTGTCAAATCTTGGACCAGATCACCAGCCTGGAAATGAATTTATATGTGAGATAATTAATGGTAGGCCCAAGTGAGATTCAATTACATTATTTGCATTTGTTTATTGAAGTCTATATGTACTCCACTAAAATTTAGCATGAAGTATAAAACAAGTGCATCACTCAACATTTCAAGAAAATCATACTGCTGTATAATTAAGAACTACTCTATAGAGTAATTTTCAAAACAAACAAAACAGGCTCTGCCCTTCAAGGTGTTGACAGGCTGATACTAACAATGGCATACAAATAATCACAAAAACCACTCAGTGTCACTCAAAGCACAACACTGAGCTTGGTGTTCTAAGAATAAAAGGAAATGAGTAGAGGCAGAGCCTTTGAAATTCCTTTTGGGAGCCGTCCAGCAAATACCCACAGCTGTGAGATCAAGTTCCAGCCATAATACACTTCAAGACATGGTTAACAGTACAGCTGTCAGAGACTCCTATCTCACTGATACGATTCAGATTCATCAGAGATGTTATTCCAACAGGCTTGGAGTCAGAAAGTCAAGTCCCTCTCCTAAAAATATCCTTCTCCCAATACACCCTCACTCCACTTGTGCTCCTACAGAGGCCTTGGAGAAGTGCTAAATAGAGCTGGGATTAGGGTGAGGCAAGTAGGCGCCTGGAGCACAAAACTAAAGGAGGCAATGGCTCTAAATCCCAGCCCTGGTGTTAAATACCAGAAAGAATACTCAAGTTCAAAGGCCCTACTATAGATGACAGACTAGTTTTAGTTCCAAACTGTGGCTCTGCACAGGTGTGCCATATGCTTCGGGACTAGACTACAGTTAATCAGCCTAAGTCTCATAAGCGTTTGCACATTGGGAATTACCTTTGATTACTGTTCTCACTTAGGGATTGGGTTTGGAACTTCAAAAGCGTTGTCGTCCCACAGTAAATAAAAGGATGTACTAGAGGCCCGTGACCTAATAAGGAAACATGAAAGAGTCAAATTCAAAACCAGAGTGAAAAAGAGCAATTTTACTGATAATAGAATTATTTTACGTCTAATGAAGCAAATACAGCTTCATAGTGTGTGAAATCTAGGAGGAGCTGTCCTGAACTTTCTTTTTGGCTCCATAATCGAACACCTACCAAGTACACTGCATACCCTTCTTAACCGGCTCTATTCCCTTTTCTGCTGCATGCAGCCCACCTCCCATTCTTATGACTGGTGCCCCTTGACAAGTCTTACAGATGTCAAATTACTCTCTTTCCTCTTATCTCTATTCTATTCAACTGAAACCATCTCAGGCCTTGAAAACTCTACAATGACTCCCAACTTCTAGTTTTGTTCCAACCCAATATACTATAGCTTGAGAAACTCTATAAATCACGAGTTAGTCCACGATTGTTCCTGAAAGTTCAAGCTTTTGTGATCCCTGCAGAGCCTATATGATCTGGCTTCTGCTCCACACTATTCACGCTTGCATCAGTTTCCTTTCATAATCTCTTGTAACTTTTTTCCACTTTTCAAATCTACCGTGATTTTTCAGTGCTGATATTTTTTTGCTGTTGATCATGGGGAATAACTAGATGTGGAACTCAGAGGTACTCTTTAAGGTTATCTTTCAAAGAACATTTCCTGCAGTTAAGTCTCCCTGCTCTACCACATGCTCCCATTTCCCCATATGTATCCCCTACCATAATACTCAGAGTGTTTAGTTTTTAAAATTTGTTCAGCTGTCCTTCTTCCTCATCAATTTATAACTTTTCTGAGTATAGGGATTCTTTTAATCAGACAAGCTAAGGATTAAAAGTTCACTTTATTTTTTTTCTAAGCATCAACTCATTTACAGACTATATATGGAACATGTACTGTGCGTATTAAGATAATGGTGACCCAAGCAGATCCAGTCAGTCCCTGAATGTATGTGCTAGGTTTAAATCTCCTTCCAGTCTAATAATTAAGATCCACAACTGCTATCATTTGGAAATGGTTTGTCACTCAAAGAATCATGTATTAGAAGCTTGGTCTCCAATGTGACAGTGCTCAAAGGAACCTTTAGAAGACGGAACCTAGTGGAAGTAGGCTACATCATTGAGGAATTAACTTCAGAAGGGACTAGAAATTCTTGAGGGGGTCCCATTTCTTTTCCATGAGAGAGTTGCTATACACGAAACAAGCCTGGCCCTGAGCCTCTTTAGCTTCCTGTCTTACGAGGTATGCCAGGTAACATTGTCAAATTGACTAAATTAAGAGACTTCTATAGAGGTGCATGGATAATAGGGATGCCATTTTCTTCAGTGAATTAATACACGGATGTTCACAGCTAAATGTGGCTTTAGGACATAGACTCAGTTTGCGGTGGGTCATCGGCAGTGTGCCTTTGGATTGTATGTCTCCCACTCATGCTCTTGCTCTTTGCCCTTCTTCTTGGTCACCATGAAATAAGGAGCTTTGCTCGACCATGATTTTCATACTATTTTACCATGATACCTCTGCTTTGGAGGCAGCAGAAAGCTGCTCTGAAACCATGAACCAAAATAAACCATTTCTCCTTTAAGTTGCAGATGTCAAGTATTTTATACCAGGAATGTGAAAACTGACTAATACAGAGGATTGGTATCAGAGAAGTGGGGTCATTGTTGTGACACCGTTTTACCATGTGGTGCTGAAGCCTTTGGAACTGGTTTGTTGGAGGTATTTGGAAAGGCTTGACTATGCAAGCTAGAAGAAGCCCTAAAATGCTGTAAGGAGAGATTGCTGGGTAATTCTGGTGTGAGCTCAGAAGGCCTGAATGCAGATAGGAATGTAGACAGTAAAGGCCAGGCTCAGGAGGTTTCAACTGGGAAAGAAGACTCTATGGGAAATGGACTAGAGGTTATGTATTATTATACTCTGGCAAAAATTTACTTACGTTTTTCTCATTTGGTGAGACTTTGAGGGAGAATGATTTTAAGGGTAGTCGACTAACTGATTTGGCCAAAGAAATTTCAAGGTAGCCCAATATTCAGCCTGGGGCATTTAGCAAGATTTATAGTATGATTTATAAGAACAAACAACAGAAAAAAATGTTTGGAAAACTTAAATTTGAAAAGGAAATTGGATTGTTGACTATTTTCAAATTATAATAATACCTATTCTGGAATAGTGAAGGGCAGGGGTCTTAGTTTAAATATCAATCAATGAGCCAGATGGGAGGGGCACCTGGACTATTTCCAAAAAATAAAAGTTTGAATGTATTTCTTGAGTCCTCTGAAGAATAATGTTTCCATCCATTAAAATGATGACCAGTGCTTCTAGTCCCCATGGGTATTGCAAGGATTCTATGAGATGATATATGTTGAGAATAATGTCAGGTACATCGTTGGCATCTTATTAACAGTCAAGATGAGACATTGCTATTTATTTTAAGCAGCAACTCAACTTTTGGAAGACTGTGAAGATGGTATAAACTGATTTGGACAGGAATTCCTTTCCTTAGAATATAATATCTAAAATATTCTCATTGACAATAGGATATGGTCTAATGATAATGAACAAGAACAAGTCCTTTTGTTAAGATTTTTTTTCCAGTGTCCTGGTGTCTTCACGGACGGTTCTTTCTCTTCAGATACAATGAAAGCACATGTCAAATGAAGGCATTATGGTATGCTTTGGAGAGAAGGACAGGTGAAATTCAGAAAGGTTTTATGGCCTACATCAGGAGAGCGAGAAGGAGACCTCTTTTCACAGAAGCTAAGGTATCACATTTGGAGGCAGTGTGTCTGAAACTCCCTCATAACCTAATAAAAACACTGAATTCCTGGAGTCACTAATTTCCATATTTTTGGCAATATTTGCTACTAAATGGTGGAAGAATATGCCACACCAAAATATGTCCCTTGGTCAAGAGAATTTTCTCCAGCTAACTGTACTTTAAAAACAATAGAAACAAAAGGCTCAGTCTTTCTTCCCTATACTAAGATAAAAGAGACATTCTTATCATCACAGAGAAGAAAACTACCATGCAAAAGATACTACCTCTATGCCAGGAGAGAAGAAATACTCTTGTCATAAGATCAAGAAGTCAAAAGCTAAGAAAATTTTCCTTTCTTTACCCTCCTCATCCATTTAAGTTACTTTTCCATGATTGCCACTCTTGTTTCAACCTACTCTATAAGCATTTGGGCTTTGCCATCTCTTGGGGTCCTCATTTTCCTATGGGGCCTCTTGTACATGTAAAACTCTGTATGCTTTTCTTCCAATAATCTGTATTGTGTTAATTTGATTCTCAGGCCCAGACAGAATTTCAAAAGGTAAATATGCTAACATCATCTGTTGCTATAACAGAATACCCTAGACAAGGTACTTTGATTTATTTTGCTCATAGTTTTGGAGACTGGAAAATCCAAGAGTAGAGTGCTGGCATCTGCCAAGGGCATTCGTGGTGAATTATCCCATGGCTAAAGGGCAAGTCAGGGTGAGAGTGAGAAAGCAAGGGAGAAAGGGGGTGGAATTCATTTTTTCATCAGGTATCCACTGTACTCCATAACAACGACATTAATTCATTCGTGAGGGCAGAGCACCAATCATCTCTCAAAGATCCTACCTGTCAGTGGTCATGGTGTCTGTAATCTCAGCCCTCTGGGAAGCTAAGAAAGGGAAATGACAAGTTCTTGCCCAGCCTGGGCAACTTAGCAAGACCCAGTTTCAAAAGGAAAAGAAAGGAAGGCATAAAGAAAGGAAGGAAAGAGACAGCAAGTTAGGAATGTTCTTCACTGTGAAGGCTCTGGTTTCAGCCCCCAAAACCAAGCGGGGAAAATGTCTCATTTATCAACGCTGTTGATTTGGGAATTAAGCTTTCAACATGAAACCTTTTGGGAACAGAATCAGACCATAGTGGAAGTAAAACTTTGCCTCCCCTCCACTACACTTGCAGCTGTTAAATTTCAGACCTGCAGCAAACTTTGAGAAGTTCTTTATGGGGTTTTGTCATGACATTTTCCTTCTATACCTTAGAGAGGTAATCAGAAGCTATAAAAATGAAAGAAGAGAGGGGGAATGTTAAGGACAATGTCTGGCCCCTTCTATTTTAGTACATTCAAGATATTACTTTTGGAAAGACAAAAATATCAATCAGTGTAGCCACATCTATTTCTGGATCACTTTCACCAGCTCCGATGCAATTTTTGCTTTATTTCTACCTCTGCTACTTAGAAAGCTTCAAGGCTTCAAGCTAAAAAATAAAGACTAATTTTTGGCATAATAGCTAACATATCAGGCTAATATTCAGGAACGTTATTTCCTCCCAAACAAATTGATCCCTAAATCAATAGTTTTTAAAATAATTGGATTGTCAATGAATGACAAACACCATTAAACTCTCCAAAATTGTGTTTGCATCCATATAACAAAAATGTATACCATTTTGTCTTTGGCCTATTGAACTGCCTATGCTAATTTTTTCTTATTATCTCCTATAGCTCTTCTTTCTCTTCCTCTCATGTACACAGAGCTAATCTTCCAAAGACTTTGGTGACTGTAATTTTGTGACAGTTAGTAAGCAGGACACTTATCAATGGTCCTTTTCCTTCATGGCAACCACGCATATACATCCCCACTAAGAATCAAATGCTTTATGCTTTTAAAAATTATGATTACTTTATCTATTTTTTTTTTTGATGCTTTAAGCAGTACTGTCAGTTTTGTCAGGCTAAGGAAAAACCATTTTCATTTGCAATATGCTCCACAAATATGCTATGTATGGCTTTTGTAGTTAAAAATGCATCGTCTCCTCCAAGTGTAAATATTTTCTTGGGATGAGAAATCCGATAAAACCACAGGTCCCCAGTCTTTGTGGTTCACATAAACAAGTCTTGCTTTTTGTGCTTTCAGTTTCTAAATGTGACAACCACGGGTTTTATTTTAAAGGTTATATTTTGCATTTTTTTTCTAATGTGGTTAGGAGATTTCTTCATATGTGGTTAAATGTTTCCACATCTCTGAAGTCACCTGCTAGGACTGACCACACTTTACATATGGGAAATCATTTATGGGAAGTGAACAATATTGCCTTTGTATCTTTAACCACAAGTTGGCTCAGCCTCACCTTCACAATTAACTGAGTTTCTAAAATCATTTTCCTGGTGTGCACTGTGATTCTTTTCTTCTCTCAGAGAACAAAATTGCTTTATCCCAAATTCATACTTTTAGCTTTTGAATGCCAACAGTTTCGCTTTTCTGAAATGTTTAGCTGAGCCCCTGAGGAAGTGTAGGGTAATATAAAGAATCTGTAGACGGAGCTCAGGTAACCTCTCCAGGTCTCCACTTCGAATGTATGCATTTCCTACTGCCCGGCCCCCTCTGGCTTTTTACACACATATTCCCTACAAGTTACATTTCCAAAATGTGGCTAGGTCTTAGTGTTAAGGTTATGATGAGATTCGTCTTCATTTTCATTTGTGTTTGTACAAATGTTTCATATAAGTATATACTATCATTCAGGAGAGGAAAAGCATTTGTCTTAAAATGAGATTGCATAAGGAAGATATACATTTTACTGGCCATCAGCAGACCCTGATTCTGACCACTATTATTCTTCAAAGCAGGATGTGTCTGCCTTCCCCTTCGTTCAACTAGAAGAGAGGAGAGACACAGCTACACATGCCTGCTGTTCCTTCTGGAGCGTTGGAACAACTGGTTTGAACGATAGCATACAAGCCTTGAGCAATAATGTCACAACTGGCTGGCTGGCAGTCATTTTGAGCTAAATAAAGCTAGCATTCCAAGAGGCTCTTGCCTTTTACTATTCGGTCTTTTTTTGTCCACTCCAGCACATCTTATTTTTTTAGCAGGCACAAACGCTTGTAGCACAACTGTTCTTCGTGTCATTCGGTATAGCAGTTAAGTACTCACAGTCCCATCCTGAACTCTTTCCTCACATTCTACAGTGGTCAAGTAGAAGTAAGACCTTCATTCAGAGTCATAAAACATAGAACTAAAAGGCTCTATTCATAGAGTTTTCAGAGCAATCCTCAGTTAAGGTCAGAGAGTCCTTTGAGATGGAAATGATATTACGAGTCATTTAATAAGGCGCAACATTTATAAAGAAAGAAAAGAGCCAGAGAATTGGCTGGAGAAACATTGTTGCAAGTCAGCAAAGCCAGAATTTAAGCCCAAGTTTTTTCCATTCTAAATCCTTTCTTTCCAGCATTTTCATTCCATTTGAACACAGTGTCGTATTATTCTTGAAAGCAGAATACGTTTCTACCTTACACCCCATATACTTAAACAACCCAAATAGTCTTTGACAGGTTAGCTTGCAAAGGCATCAGAGAATTCTGTGTGTCTTTTTTCAGGCACACACTTACTTTCTCGAGATAGTTCCACCTTCCAGTATGTATACAGTCAACAGTAATCACGAAGATCACAAAATTGCACTTGCAGCCTAAGTACCTCCACAATGTGCATTTTAAAAAGAATTACTCCCTCCACTCTTTCCCTGTCTTTCTGGGTAGAAGTAAAGTGACACAAAGCCTTTGGAAAGGAACACTCAAAGATCCAGGGAGAACTGTTTTATTTTCAGGCTCAATGAATTGAACAAAAAGGATCTGAGCCAATGGCAATGGACTGACATGGGAACCCAGCAAGGTCTGATCAGACTCTTCTTGACTCTCCATCTAGTGTTTCTTCCTCTCAAGTATGGATTAGGATCCTTCTGGAATGAGGATCTTCAAGAGAGAAAGGAAAGAGTAAATGGTCTACATCTTACCGCTTGCTTTAGAGAAGGGGGATTCTAGCTTCTATGACCCTCCTTGTGGGAGGGGAATTCTAGTTTTGTGAATCACTCTGCAGCAAGTGAGGCTAGCCAGGAGAAGGGCGGAGCATTAGAAAGACCTCACTCAAGGTCTTTCCCATCCCCTTTAGTTGAAAGTACTCAGTGCACCAAAGTACCATCCTTGGGGATCATGTTCTGAGCCTCAGTGGGACCTCCCTCCCATTATGGAACACAGCCTGATTCTCGAGACCTATCCTAACTGAATGCTCAGACTTAGGGAAGAAAACAGACTGCATTTTCCAAGCCAAGAATTTACACATCTTCTCCTATTTCTCTTCAAAGACACCAAATTCATAGAGAAACTACAGATGATTTGATTAATGGAGATAAGTCAGAAAAACAGGCATGCCCATGTGTGTTTTTTCAGAGCCTGTTGATAATACATACGGGACGTAGGTTCACAATGTTCAAACCTAGGACAGGTTTAACCACTTCGGTTCTTCATAAGCTTTCCCCATTCTCCAGAGTGAAACCAGGTATTTATGAGGAAGGTAAACAGAATTGAGTGAAGACCAGCATTGTCCTAATCCCTTTGCCCAGCTGATTTAGCGCCCCTTCACAACAATCCTAAAGGCCAAGAAGTCTCGTCAGTCTCTTGTTTAAGACTTAGAAATGGAGGGTCATCAAGGTTAAGCAACTTGCTCAACTTGAACTTGAAAAGGAGTGGAATGAGGATTTTATTTGACAGTAAAACCTATTAGCTTTGCTCCAAATCGTGACTCTTCCTTACACTGCTGAACACTCAAAGCTAATCTCCAGTGTGTAAAAATGCAAAGACCTTGGCTCTTCACTCCTGCACCAAGGAGACAAACGAGATTTCATCTAGTCTGTCTTTTTGTGAAGCTGAATTTTAAAAAAAAAAAAAAAATTTTTTATTTAAGCAAAATCCAGACTTTTCTAAAAGAAACTAGTGTTAGGAAAGAGGAGCTTGATCGCATGGAGAGAGACTGTGTTTGTGTCACAGAGGTGAAAGAAAAGTCATCTGGCATGGGGGAACTGTTGTGCTTTCAATGCATGGAAATCACTGGAGATAAAAACCCAAGTATCATTCTCTTCTTCTGAACACAAACAATGGCAGAAACCACCTTTGCCTGGCGCTCTGACTTCAAACATCCTGGATGATTAGGACCTTCATTTAAAGAGCTCCACCTCCTCCAGACTGCTCCTATCCTGGAACTGAGACTTGAAACTAGTATCTGTAGGTGAATTTCAAACTCCTTTAGTGAGTGGCTTAACTCTGTTGACATCTCCCAAGAACTTTACCTTGCACTTGTGTGATTTCTGCCAAATAAAGAAGGCAAGGTGAGGAGAAAGAATTAGAGGGAAAGGGAAATGGTTTGGCAAACATAAAAAGAGACAGAGACAAAGACAGAGACAGAGAGAGGTGAGGGAAGCAGGGAGGAAGCTGGCTGCTGGTGTTTCCAGCATCCTCTTGCTCTGCACAGCTTTCCAAGACTGTTTTCTATGAATCCGTCAATCTCTTTCTCATCTTCATGCCTCTCTTAATTACTTTTAAACCTGAAATTAGGTAGACATTCACTCACTCATGGCTCAACTTGATACCTAACGTAGTATTCCATCAGCAAAATGGACAAGCCCAGTCCCTGTGGTCTCAGGTCTTGTGATCTATTCATGATTTATTATAACTCCAGGAAGCTAGATCTGATATTGACAGCCAGGATCACACCAGCAGGCAGAAGCATCATCTGGTGGAAACTGGTTGTTCTTATTGAAGATAGGTTCCTAGAAATGATTGCAGCTTGGTGTATTTTGTAAATGAGGATTTTAAGACATTTGCTGACAGTAGATATGAACAGTACAAAGCTGTCTTGGAAATCATGTGGCTTCTACTCGTTCTAAACATGCACAACTCTGGGTCAGATGGAGTGTATTTATAAAAGGATTAAAATGCTGCAAAGGTCATCTTGCCAATAACTGGGAAACCTATTTGAATTGTTATTTTCAAGTGAATCCCTGTATTGATTCACATTGTGGTTCCTATGTTAAACCATTGTTATAGATACCCAGTATACTCCAGAAATTATTCTATTGTCTTAAAAATGCTACTTCCTTTCCATTTATACTAACAGTTAAAATAATTAACTGATGGTCAATGGCCTGAAACAACTTCAGTGTTTTATTTTCTTATATTAACAAACCAAAACCCAATTTACCCAATTTACTAGTTTAGTTTAGTAAAACTAAACTAGGAACTGTCCCAACACTCTTGGAAGCTGAGGCAGGAAGATCACAAGTTCAAACCCTTCCTAAGAATTTAGCAGAATGCTGCCTCAGAAAAATTAATTAGTTAATTAATTAATGACTTTTTTAAAAGGACTGGAAGTGTGGCTTGGTGTGAAGGCTCTGGGTTCAATCCTGAGTATCTCCTCCCCACAATTTTTAAAAATTAAATATGGAAGAAAGAGAAACTGCAAAGCAGGATTAGAATCTGTCATTTCTTGACCGAAGGCTTAAAATATGCATACTCATACTCTGGGATATTGCTTTTCATTGTGATCTAAATGTTCTGATTCTGGAGCATTCTGAGCATTGTAGGATCATGTACACAATTTCAGCTCACAGTTTACAGAAACAGCCTCTCCAGTGTCCTATCTCCTGCCTGCTTCTTGCTTAGCTCATGCATCCTCCTGGCAGCCTAACAGTGTCACCCTTCTGATGTGTCAGTCCCCGAGGTTATCCCATCTCTCCCAGTGTCCACCTGATCTTGGACAATGTCTCTTTGCTCACTTCAAATATGGCAGCATCTGGGGTGGCAGTGAGTGCTGGTGTTGACAATACAGAAATGATACGCCATATTGGACTCTCACTGAAAGAGCTTTTAAGTTACCTAACTTAGTTTTTGAGTATTTTATAAGCTGTCAAGTGACCCATCCCATACTATGAACACAGCTATTAACTTCTTTAAAATTTTCTAGATTCTATGCAGATATTTCATTCCCACCATTTTTCATCGGTATAATGTTAATTTTGTATTAACTATTTAAATGATTTGCATCTTTATCCCATATTTCCTAAAAACTGTCAATATTTTTAAACACTATTAAGCGTTTAAAAACTTATTAATGTATCAGACACTGACCTATGTCAGTTAATCTTCCCCTTAATTCTCCAGCAACTATATAAGAAAAGTATTATTATTATTATTATTATTATTATTAACCTTATCTTATAGATGAGATAATAGAGATTTAGTAAGGGTATCAACTTTGCCCAGAGGTTTCCAACCAGAAAGCAGAAGATCAGGATAGGAACACAAGTTTTCTAACTCCAAATTCCAATTCTTTAATTTCTATGTCCTGGCAGATCCCTGGTCAATTTGGTTATTTCCTTAGAACAGAAACCACTTTGTTTTAATGAATGCACATCCTTCTACCACTTAGCACAGAGCTTCTTACCAACTATTAGAGAAGGAGGAAGAGCGGAAGGAGGAAGGAGAGAGGCAGGGAGGCAGGGAGAAAGGGACAGACAGAGGGGGCAGGAAGGGAGGGGAGCAGAAGGAAGAGAAGGAGACAGATTCCGAGAACGCTGTAAGAGTTACACTTAGGTGTCTTCACTTCTTGAAGGCATCCCCAGCTTCCTTCTAGACCTTGAACTCTGGCCAACAGTATCCACGAGCTATTCCCAGCTTCCTATGGGGACGCGAAGACGGGAAGTGAGCGGGCAATGCATTTCTAATTTTCCGCATGGGTGCCTCAGTTACTACTAAGATATTGTCAAAGGGAAGTAATTTCAAAGAAGAGAAGTTAGCCTGATTAAGAAGTTCGATTAAGACTGGCTTTTGAGAAAATATGAAAAGCTCAGAGGAGAAAGAAAAGATTAAGATTGAAAGCTGTTAAAGGGATCCCCTCAGATATCAAAATGGCAGAAGACAGCTGCTCATTGGCACAGCACAAAGCCTTTACACCGATGACGCCTTTTATGATAGCAATCGGGACAAGTGCACATTGTCACCTTGTTCAAGGCCAAGCACACCACGTCAGCTGTGATTCTAATAAGCTTCATGTTTCAGTTCAGAGCCTGGAGGCCCTCTCTCTGCCTTCTCTTCCTGGAACTGTTAAAGGCTTGGATTTCAACCTCAGCACGAGGAAATTAGCCTAGCCCTGCCCCCTCAGGTCCTGTAAATCGATTGTTCTCTACTTAGAGACTTGCTGAAACCAAAGCAACCATCCCAAACACTTGTTACTTAAATAAGAAATGCATTAGTTTTAACAGAGAATATTACCATATGTCAAGTTCTTCCCTGCTCGTGCAGTTCCTGGCAAACTGTCTGGATTCTTCTAAACGCCTTCTCTTCCTGCTGCTCAGTAGATGGTCTGGTCTTCAGTCCAGTAGTTGATGGTCTGGCATTTGGCCTGAGGAGCATAGCCATGAAAAGATGTTAACAACTAGTACTCTGGAGAGATCTCAGAGATGGTCCTCGGGAACTGCCGAAATACTCATTCATATTCCTTGACCTCTGAAAATTCTATTTTTATGTTTAAACTTTATGTCTTCAGCACATTTTGAAAGCTGTCACTCAAAATGGGCTCTGGCTACTCCTCTGGTCAGTTCAAATATGCTCTAATTTGGTTCTCCTAACACTAACCAGTAAAGAGAAAGCTGTTGAGTTTGGCCATTGGCAGCCAGGACTAGTGAGTCAAATATACTGCAATTAAATTATTGGGCACCCGTGGGAGACATGAGGGCTAGGAAACTGGAATTACCAGGAAATCAATGGGTTCTTTTCACATTCTTTTCCCCTAAGTTTCCTTCAAAGTAAGTAGCTTAGTGTGAGAATCCTAGGCTCAATCCCCAGTCTAAAAACAAAACATACATGAAGACTCTGAATTTCAAAAGCCTACATTTTTACATAAAAAACAAAGAAAGTGATATTGCCCTTGTAAGAGTTTATAATGACAAATAGCTTCCGTGTTACCATACACATGTGTGTGCTCAAAGTTTATAGACTATCTCACGTAGTGAAAGAGGAATGCCTTTCTCATTTTACATTGAAAAATGTATAACTGATGTGGCAACAGTTTGCAACATGCCACTTTCTACCCTGATCTGTGTAATAATACTTTGCTTTTGGAAACCACAAAAAGTATATATGTTCAAGGAATGAGGGAATATGTAAGAAATAGACAACCTGCCTTGGAATTCGCCATTAGAAGTAGTTTATATTCCAATGCACATCTGCCTTTCTCAACCAAGTAAAATCCCAGGAATACTGAAGTTATTTGATCTTAATTCTTTTGGTTCCTTCTGAAAATATGCGAATATGCTATACAAGTACAGGAGTTTTAGTCAAGTTAAAATAAACTTTTTTGTTTTGAAAATAAGGGAGAATCATCATAAGTATATTAGAAAACTACAGAAGCAAAAATAAGAAAATAAGCATTCAACTTCCAGCAATAGTTAACATTTTGGAGTGCATCGATCAGTGTTATGCTTTCTTCTTTTAAAATGGAAAGTCCATTTCATTACATCATTCTTCATAGTGTTCATCAGTAAGACACAAATGGCTATTTTAAAACTCATGTTTATCACCTACAAGGTGAACAAAGCAAGCAAAAATATGGGACATAGCATCTGCATGTATTTGATATTTACAGAGTCCAAGCAAACTGTTTCAAAACTAAAGGGTATGAACCGGGCATGGTGGCGCACGCCTTTAATCCCAGCACTCGGGAGGCTGAGGCAGGAGGATCATTGTGTGTTGGAGACCAGCCTGAACTGCATAGTGAGACCCTGTCTCAAAAAATAGGAATGGGGGTTTAGCGCAGTGGCATAAGCTCCTGCCTGGAGTTTGATCCCTGGTACCAAAGGAAAAAAAAAAAAAAAAAAAAAAAAAAAAAAAAAAAAAAAAAAAAAAAAAAAAAAAAAAAAAAAAAAAAAAACTAAAGGGTATGTAACATTGAATGTGGTGAAATGAAAACTCATCTTTACTTTGTATGCAATCCACACTTCTTAACACTATCAAAACAATAATATACAGTTATATTGACAAGTTCAAAAAGAAAGGAAAGAGACAATTGCAACAAATTTTGATTAGATGGAAAACAAGTGGACAAGTAATAATAAATTTAGCAAAACTAGAGAAAAACAAAACCAAAGCTGCCAGTCAGAGATAGCCCAGAACCAGACTGACTTGGTTCTTGGAATTCCAAAACCTAAAAGTGAAGTTACAGTTGGTGCTAAAAACTGAAGAATTCATTGAAAATGTGTCTAATAAGCAGCAAGTTCCAATACTGAGCTGCTAATCAGCTTCTTACTGCTCTCTAACAAGAAGCCCTGGTTGCCAATTTCCATGGTGCAAATACTGAACTTTCGCCATGGCTAATTTTAAGCTGTTAATATAATTTTACTGAGCACAGTGTCAAGAGGACAGGAGCACCGGTCTTCTAGAGGTGGTTCAAGCTGGCTCCACACCTATTTGGTCCCATGAAACAGCTGAGAAATTATCCTTCTGCAACCAAAGAATGACTGCTTAACTTACGAAGACATTTTAGAGAGAGACAAAGGACTCAGAGACATGAAGCTTAATTGAGAAGCAAATGAAGCATAAAATGGGAGACTATATGGAAGTGAATTGATGGTACGGCCCTTTCTTTTAGTTTCTGGAACTGTCCACTGGCTGTAGACTGGAGAGCACTTTTATGAGGAAACTGAAGAGAGAAAAGGATGAAGGGATAATAATATGTAGGGTTCCTCAATGAAATGGCCAAGTCACACCACATGGCAGTGAAGCCCTTATCTGAGAAACTCCATTCTTACCCAGAACAGCTGCTCAAGAGGCTTGGGAAATACCACCTCCAAGTACGGCCCCTTGACATACTAAGTGTTTTAAGCTAATTGAATCAAGAAAACTGCAGGAGCAGAAAGTCTCTTTGACTCCATTTTCTCTTTTTCTGACCTCCCTCCTTTCTCTTCTGAGGTTATGAAAGTTTCTTTCTGCTACTTCCCCTGAAAGCACATCATTAAAATATTCATTCCAGAGAGTGCCTACCTCTACCTGAGGAACAAGAAGAATTTGAATCAATAGAACTTGTTGAGTTCCTCTCAGTGTATTGCCACTAGGCCCTTTCTCGTCTCCATTTACACTGCTACACAACTACCAGCAAAAATCATTTTTTCTCTGAGTCTTTAGGTCTTCATTTCTGAAGGTACTCATGCCACATAAAGCTTCAGTTTAACAAATCTGTTACACTTTTCTCTTATTGATCTGTCCTTTGTTGACCATGAAGCTTGCCATGAATGAAGAATGGACATTTCTTTTTCTTTCCTACAATGGGAAATTTTATTGATGTTTGGCTTAGTTACATTTCTCTTGTTGCTGAGACAAAATACTTGATACCCAAAATTAAAAGGGGAAGGATTTATCTAGCTCACAGTTTATAGAGGTTTTAGTCCATAATTGGCTGGCTCCAAGGCAGGGTGGCATGGCAGACAAGCATCACAGAGGGGAAACAGTTCATGGTGGGCAGAAGGTAGCAAAGCAAGTGCGGGCTGACCACAGCTCTTTTTAACCCTTATATCTTATCCAGGCTACTGACATGCTTAATTCTAGTGCCCTTGATCCTAGCATTGCACCATGAATCAATTCTAGTGTCACATACTCTAGATCTAGCCACCCTTGAAAAAGCCCTGCCTATAACTACATGAGGCTTTGGGGAGACATCTAGACGCAAGCCATAACAGTGTTGACAATAGTATTCTTGTTATTCTGAAACTCCTATATATAATGTAGGATAAGCATATGTGTACATATAAATATATTGTCATCCCCTGTGGCCTCAAAACCAGAATTCTTGATGCAGCAGAAAGAAGATTAAATGTAATGTGGAAAGAATTAAGCCTCCACATTTATGAGACATTAATTTTTGGCAAAGATACCGTGGCAAATCAGTGGGAAAAGGAAAGTGCCAAGACAAATGGATACTCATAAGCCAAAAATATAACCTTTGATCCTACCTCACACCATCTATAAAAATTAACTCAAGATGGATCATGTTCCTATCAGAGCTGAAACTACAAAACTTCTGGAAGAAAACACTGAAGAGAATCCTTGTGACTTTGGTTTAAACAAATGTCTCAGACAGAAAACAAAAAGCCAAGTATGTAAAATAAAAAACTAATTTGATAATTATTGCTATGGTTTTGATTTCCCTCAAAGATTTATGTGCTAGAAACTTGGTTCTCAATGTAATAATACTGAGGTGTGGAATATCTGAAAGAACTAAGGTCAGTGAAAGGTGATTAGTTGATGAGAGCACCATTCTCAGAAGGAATTAATTCTGGTCTTAACACAAAATGGATTAGTTCTCACAAAACTGGGTTGTTTAAAAGGGGAAAACCTAGTCCCTCTCCAAGCTGTTGCTCCCTATCTCACATGTAACCTCTCTTTTTATACCTACCTATTTCTCCATCTATTTCTCTGCCATGTTCTAAAATAGTCAAGGGGACTCACCCAGATGTAGGCTCTATATTGTTTGAAACCCGTGCTACCATACATCCACTGTAAAGTACCTGGCCTCAGATATGTTGTTCTAGTTTCACAAAATTGAATAAGACAAACGTTTTAGATACATTTCATCAAAATTAAAATCTTCAAAATATGCCATTTAAAAGTAAAAAGGCAAGAGACACAGACTGAAATAAACTACTTGCAGCAAATATAACCGATAAAGCTTCTATTAGAGACAGTGGGGGAAGAACCCTCACAACTCAAAAAGAAGACAAATGGTAGATTTTTAAAATGGTAGATTTTTAAAAATACTTGTTTTGAATAAAGGAAGATTTACACATGATTGATAAGCATGCTAAAAGATGTCAAACATTACTAATCATCAGGGAAAAGCAAATGTAAACCACAATGAGATACTACTACACAGAAATTCAAATGGCTATAATCACAAAGTCTGACCATACTGAACATTAGCCAGGACATTGAAAAACTAAATTTCCCATTTGCTGGTGGAAGAACAGCTTGAAACTTTAAAAAAAGATTATAGCATTTTCTTAAAAATGCAGCCATTCAACAAAACCTAGGTACAGTATTTACTTGAGAGAAACAAAACTAATGCCTACCCAACTATGTAAATAGTCATAGCAGTATTATTCATAGTACTGAAAAACTGGAAAGACCCCAAATAGCTATAGACTGGTGGCTAGGGAATACTAGTCAGTAACAAAAAGGGACAGGTTGCACCACAACATAAATGTGCCTTAAAAAGCAGTATGCTTTGTGAAAGAAGTGGGCACAAATGATTGCAAATGTTATTCTATTTGTATAGAATTTTCAGAAATGCAAATTGATAGAGGCAAAGCAGAAAAATTATTGCCTGAGGCTAGGTTTGGGGGCAGTGGTAGCCTATAAATAGACACAAGGGAACTATTTGCTTTGATGAAGAGTCTCGATGTGGTACCAGCTACACAAATCTGTAAATTTACTAAAAGTCATTGAATTGTACAGATTTAATGGGTGAATTTTATAGTATGTAAGTACCTCAATAAAGCCATTTTTAAAATACAGAAATTGGAAGGCATATAAAAATAGCAAGAAGGGCTAAACTATGGTGGCTGTCATGGACATTTCAGTGTTAAGTCTACCAAGAAATATAAGGAAGTTATTATTATCCCATTTTTTTCATTTTATGTGCATCTCAAATTACTTTAATGTTTACCACCCCTTAGGAAAAAAGCTACTGTACTAACAGGAGGACTAAATTTCCTAATTTTAGAACTACGTGTGTTTGTAGGTACCCCACCAGGATCATGAATTGAACTCTTAGGCAAAACTATCTGATAAAGTCAACTTTGTTCTTCCCCTCCCTGTGCGGATATACAGTGTGAGCTATGATTCAGTGTTTTTATAGTTGCATTTAAAGTCCACATTGTGTAAAGAAGGTATGCAGTGTAAAGTGTACAGTATAGGGGAAAAACAGTGAAATCTATGTTAATAATTTATTTTTTTTACTTCAAATGAGACAGCAAATCAAAATTGCTAAGAAACTTAGAAAGCTTTTATAAGAAGAAAATTATATTTAAGGATTTTTAACACTTCTCCCAAAATTTTCAACAAGTAAAGAAGAGCCTTTCCTTTTCATTTTCAACTGTCTATGAGTGGATTAGTAACTGAGATCTTCCTTCATTTTTGTCTGTCTTTCCAACTTGGGACCAACCAGAGAAAGCCAAACATGCATCCCTAGCTGATTATACAGGATGTCCTGCTTTGATGAGCTCACCTACACCTTCCCAGTGCCAACAGCCAGCAATCAGGGTACAGTCTATGCTTCCATTTTTCACTATGAAGCTTTCTCACTCCTCTGCCTGCATTTGAGTCTCTGCCAAAATGCAAGTGACAGTGGCTGACACTTTTGCTACAGTGAGTTCTAAATAAACTGCTTTTGTTTTTTCTCAGTTGGTCAATACCCTCTGTCACAGAACCCACAATCAGGCAGAGTGACACAGAAGAGAGACCTACCAATCCCTGAAAAGCAGAGCAGGCAACTCTAAAGTCCTAGGAGAGTGGAGAATGTCTAAAAGCAGGAACTATGGGACCCAGGTGGGCAAATCGCTTTAGTCTTGATAACCTGCTCCAGCTTCCTCATGACAACAAATCATTTATACACTTGTAATTTACATACAACAGAGGACAATCATAGGAAAGTTTCTAAAACCCAGAGACCAGGGCAGGAGCTCTTCTTCCCTGGTTCTAGGACAGGTGGGAGACTGGTTTTCTCATGAGACCAGAGGGACAGGCAGTCAAAAACAGATCAACAATGATTTTTTATTCCCAATTTTGCACAAAATTCCCTACAGTTGTTCAGAATACACTTTAATTTTTGTGGTGGACTCAGCACTATCACTCTTGATGATACAGAAAATTCTCCAAGCAGTGATGACTTTTGGACAACACTTTCCCCTTTGCTGCCACAGTGAGCGGGGGCTCTGCCCTGACTGCTGGGCCTGCTGTGCTGTACACACACTCTGGCTCTCTACCAGCTCTCTACCCTGGGGTGACCCTTCTGACTCTGTGGGAGGAGAAAAGAAGTGAGCTGTGCACAGCTCTCACCCATTTCCAAGTCCCCTGTGGGTCCCCACCCTGAAGATTAGACCCACCTGCCTCACAAAACCACTGCACTAACCATTTGGGTACAGCTTGAGTTTCAGTCCTAAAAGGCTGTGGAACTGCAAGTGTATAAAAAAAATTATTCAGACACTTGTTGAAGATAGAAAGGTAGAGTTTATCCAAGACAAGTGACTGTAGGAAGGGCTTTGCAGTGTGGGAGAAAGATGGGGCTCAATTTAGAAAACAAGAAGAACACAAGGGAATTGATAGTCCTGAAGCCAGGTAGGGAGTCTGCGCACTGAGAATTTATTAGAGGAAATATCAGGTCTAAGGGAATTCTTGGTAGAATGGACCAGCAAGATTCTCGCATAAACTGAACTGAATGGACTAAGGATGGAGGCCAAGGTCCCAGCCTAGGCGACAAAAGGACTCAGGGAAGCTTGACTGAAGTTGGATCAGGGAGTAAAGCTTGTCAGCTGTATGTCACTCTCCTTCCTCACTCTGCTCGGGGATGAGCTGTAGAACTGCCAGCTACTGCTACAGTCCAAGGCATTGCCTTCCTCTCTCTTCCACAGTGTGGGAAGCATCCGCTTTGTGATAGGGAAGCCCAAGTCAAAATCTGAGTTCTACTCTTCATAGCTATAGACATTTCTAACTTTCTTTAAACTCCATTTCCTTGCGTATAAAATGAGGATAATAATATCTGACTGCTATGTTTCTATTGGAGATAACATAGATGTGGTGTCTAGCACATAGTTGGGGTTCCAAAAAAATTCCTACTACTACTGCTACTTCTACTACCATTATTGTTGTAATTATTTGGCCCTTCTCTTCAACAATCTGTAATTTCTATCTACTTAAATATATCAAATAGTGCATTACACACACAAACACACAGACACGCACATCACTGCATTACAGAGAACATTCTTCCCTTGATAGGAAGAAAAATAATGATACCCAATGGGTGTTTTCCATTTCTAATTTCAGTTGCTCTATGGTCCTGCGATTACTATAGCAAACTAATCAACAAAAATAATTATGCACAATTGCAAACATATTATGAAGTAATAAGGCCTTTATTTTTCATTGTGCCCTGAATGCTTGTATCGTTATAGCTGCAAAAGCAGAATTTAATTTGGACACACAGAATGGAACGTCAGAGGTGTAAAAGAGAAAATAAGAAGACCTACAATTTTTGTTTTTAGCTTGGAAACATATAACCACCTAGATCAAATTTTTAAAGAGTGTAAATACCTTCACAGATGCCAGATGGTACATGGAACTCACTTCATTCAAGTTAGTATGGTAGGAATTTTATCCTCCAATCCTTTGAGAACACCCATTAGGCATCTGTGATAAAATGCAAGTGATCATGCATGAGGGCTTCATTCAATCTTTAGTATGCACACATGCCCACACATGTGTATACACATGCACACTGTATTGGGTAATACTATGTACCCCCAAGTCCTCATATAATTTTGATGGGGCTGAGTTATTGGTTTGTTATTGGTTTGTTGTCTAGTGCTGGGATTGGCATATGCCCAGGGGTGGAGCTGAGATACAGTGTAAGGGAAAGCGGGTCTTCCCCTTCCACCTTCTCTCTCTCTCTCCAGCACGCCTTGCGGCTTGCAGCCACCATGAACGGCAACCCCGCCACCCTATGCTGACTTGGAGCCAACTAAGTGTGAACTGAAACTCCCAAGAAACTGTAAGAATAAACCTTTCCTTCCCTAATTTTGGGCGTCAGGTATTTTGTCTCAGCAACGAGCGAAAAGTAACCAAGACACACACACAGAGAAACACAAATGTATCTCAGAAGAACTAAACACATCTATACCCAGATCATCTGGGCATATACTGACTGTCCTGCACCTTGGCAAATGTATCTTTTGCCAGTTTTCTAAAGTCAAATTTTGCAAGTGAAAACCAAAAAATTAATTCCAAATGTGTATTAATGAAAAGCAAGAAAGAGTATAGGTTTGTACAAAATAGGATATCACTTCTGTAGCATATCATTAAATAAAATAATAAAAGAGCATGCACTAAAATCTATAAAGTAGCAGACCAGGTAGAGTCATTATTACTAATGATGAAACCCAGCAAAATTCTCATAATGAGTCATACAGAACTAAGTTATGCTTTTTATTCAGTATCTTCAGCAAACAACTACCAGTATGTTTCCTAGAGAAAACCAAGCAAAAAACAAAAAACAAACAAAAACCCCAACTAAATGCAATTTCAAAATAAAAGAACAGAAATCCTTACAATTGGTTTGGAAATTACTGTAACAATTTTTTTAACCAAATTAGAGGCTGAAATATGCTAATACCAAGCTCAATCTCCAAAAATTGACAAAACCATAAGTTCTTTTAAATTCTAGATGTATTTATGCCCCACTGTTTCTCTTGCAACCTGCTGTAATTTTAATCAGCACAATGCAAACTTTATGTAGTGTCCTCCCAGGTCTCTCATTTCGTATTTGTTATTTAAATGTCCTTGGAGAACACTAAGCATAACTATAAGTTCATCTTTCTCCAGATAAAGCTGTGTATGAATGTGGATTCCAAATTTTGTCATTTTTATTTTACCCCACATGAGATTACATTAAAATCCTAACTGATTCCAATAGAGAACTGTCATGCACAAGGAAAAAACTACAAGGGTAAACCCAAATATTTAACGTCAATATTCCAGGTGCCAGGAAAGTAACACATTGTATTTTCATCCCTAGTTCTTTACTTTTACGTATCTACTACTCTCTTAGAAGTCGCAAGAAAAATGTTGAGTTTCACATCAAAGATAGATTACCCTTAAAAAGGAGCATTTATCAGAGAAAATGTTAATTGGTTGCTGAAAAGTACAGCTATGAGAATAAAAGAATCTGGAGTGAAATGGTAGATAAAGGCGAGAAAGCACAGCTAATGAAAGCAAGAATTTCCTTTTATGCATGTGGGAGCTTGAATGCATGTTTTCATTTTTCCCAAATATTTAAGATGTTTAGATGAGCAGTAACATGCCGGGAGCTTTGCCAGGCAAGTTTTACCTTTGCTTTTTCTGGGTTGTGTGGTAGGAGCCTTCCCCTTTTCCTCATCTTTCTGTAAAGGTTAATTTCTGCTGTGTTGGAAAATGTCCACACTATCTCACTCACGCCCTCACCCTTGCCAGCTGCGGAGTTACATGTCCCCTCCACACCCACTTTTGAACTGGCAAGCATGAAGAACACTTTTTTCCTCCAAAAAGAGGTCACAGTCTCCTGGTAACAGAAGCAGGTGTTTCCGGGGATTTATTGGGCCCAAATCCAATACCTTGGCCCCCTCAGCACAGTGGTACCAAATTAAGAGTGGGGTTGGTGGGGTGGGATTGGGTGAATGGGGTCCAGACTGGCAGGGCAATGGTCTGAGGGAAGATTCCAACAAGGTGGACCCAGGAATCCTGCCTGCTTACTAATTTCTGAATTTTTGCCTAATAAACCCCAGGTAAGAGATTGGGAATTAAAGAATTAGATAACAACAGAAACAAGATAAATGATTTCATTTACTCTACCCATTTCCCTTCCCGAACTTTAAGTCACTTCAATTTTTCTCTGCTCTCTTGAACGCCCCTCAAACCACACATACTAACAGCATCTGAAAGATAATGAAATTCTTCAAGAGGCTTTTACTCTGCTAATTCTCCCCTATATTTTTCAGCAATTTTTAATCTAAATTCTAAAGTTTTTATATCTGAAGCTGTTATTCTTTCTTTTTTATTTTAAAGAGAATAAAACAAAACAAAACAAAGCAGAACAAAGCAGATCAGAAAAGAACAATGCAAGCAACATAGGATTTCAAAGCAAGACACCAGGAAATCAGCAGTGGCTACCATAACATCTCTTGTTTTCTTCAAAATAGTTGTCCATACCTTCACACACAATATATTCAAACAAAACAAAATAGTATAAAGTCTATCAAAAACAAAAGAATGAAAGCATTACGGGCCTTTGAAACCAGACAATAGCTACCATAATGTCTCTGGTTTTCTTCAAAATAACTATCCATACCTTCACACATATTGAAATCAGATAATAGAAAATAGACTAAAACCAATCAAAACAAAGAATAAAAGCATTCTTGGACTTCAAAACAAGATGATATGAAATCAGCAATGTCTATCATAATATCTCATTTTCTTCAAAGTAGCTGTTCATACCATCACACATAATAAAATCAATTCTTATAAATTCTTTAGGAGAAGGTCTAGGCATTTAGTCTATACATGTACATCTATCTTTTCTGTATTAGAGGGAAAAATGAAACAAAACAAAATACAAGAAAAACAAGAAGCAAAAGAGACAAATAAATAACAATAATAAAGAACCCAAAACAATAACAATGTAGGCTTTCACAACAAGGTAGTAGGAACATAACAAAGGTTGTTATTTTGCTTAGTTATCTTCAGAAAAGTTACTCAGATTACCAGATATAGACTTGCAAAATGATCTTATCCTATGAATGTTAACTGTTTTGCTCCAAGAACTAATAGATTCAGTATGAAGCTCTTATTCTTAATATCCACAATAATATCCAATGTTTGCTGAGTAATTACTATGCACTAGGCTCTATTCTTAGTGTCTTTCACCCCTTTAAGCCACATAACACCCAAGAATCCTATAATGTACCTTCTATTATTGTCATGATCTAAATGTTTGTGCCTCTTCGAAAATTCTCAGATCAAAATTATAATTCCCCAAATGCTGGGGGCACTTTGAGGAGGTAATTAGGTCATGAATCCCTCATGATTGGCATCAGTGCTCTTATATAAGAGGCCCAAGGGAACTTTCCCATTGTCTTTCAGTATATGAAGACCCAGTGTGAAGTTGCCACCGATGAACTGAAAAGTGTGCTTTTACCAGTCCTTAAATCTGCCAGCACTTGGTCTTGGATATCCAGTTTCAAGAATTGTGAGCAATAAATTTCTGTTGTTTATGAGTCACCCAGTCTACAATAGTTTGTTATGGCAGCCCAAATAAACAATATACTTACTATTCCCCTTTTATAGATGAGAAAACTACGTCTAAGAGTTTTAAAGGAAATTGCTTATGGCATTACAGCTCATCTATTAGGGAACAAAATTTTAAAAATTAATCTTTTGGCTCCAGAATGCGTATTTTCATTCACTACTTGCATAATCAATATTCTTATCCCTTCTCTTCACCAACACTTAATATTCTGTCGATTGTCATGCATGAAACTGACTATGTAAAGCTTCTAGGTAGTGGCTAGCTATATTAGCAGTTTGTACTAGACATCTTTTTGTCCTTGAGAAAAACTATACACAATTTAAAGGAGGAGAAGGTTAATTTTGGCTTACAGCTAGAGAGGGTTTAGTCCATAGTTGGTTGGCTCCTACACAGAAACATCATGGTGGAAGAGTATGACTGGTGCAAAGATGCTCAGTTCATGGCAGCTGAGTAGAGCCAGGGTCGTGCTTCCATGATTCACCCAAACACACCCAGAAGTCTGCTTAACTAATCTCCTAGGAGTCTGCCAAGTCAATCAAGTTGACAATTAAGCTTAACTTTCATGGGGCTCTATCAATATTAGCATTTGTGTCCTTTCTTTTCTCAACAGTTGGAAATAAAGAGCAGATTGTAATATGATCCAGCCTAGATAACTTGCTAAATTGCTAAGTGTCCATCCCCAAAGGAATAGTCTTCTAAATCCCAAATGGATAGAAAACATACTGAGATTCTCAGGCCCTCTGGGAGTTGAAAGGAGACTTTCTTGTATAGTTTCAACTCAGTGCAGTCTTTGAATGTCATGGAGAGATGAATATTGCAGACACACAGGGAATGGCACGTGGTTGTGGGTCTGTATTTCTTCCTTCAGCGTCTCATTGTCAAGGTAGAAGTTTATTCCAGGGAATTTATGCAATAAGGACAAGGAGCTATGTATTGGCATTCATTAATGAATAAAACAGTGTCTGGGCTCAGTTGATTTCTCAGAGAAACTAGACAAATAAAGAAATTACGGATGAGAGGCAAGATAAGGTCTGAATAAAACACTAAATCTTACAAGCAATTGTAACTGTTTTGTTTTGTTTTTTTTCTTACAGTGTTGAGGATCTAATCTAGGGCTTCACCCATCCTAGCCAAGCACTCTACCACTAGGCTAAACTTGCAACTTTCAATTTCAACATTTTTGACTAAAGAATATTCTAGGTGATTTAGATTATGTGGTTAGGAAAAGGGGTATTTGAGACGTCAGTGAAATACCTTTCTTAGACTACTTGGCCTGTCCCTTACGCTCATGCCTGAGCATTCTGAAGAAAATAGCTCCAGAGACAGCTAAACAAATACTTCCCAGAAGGAAACAGTTATAGGGGCTGAACAGATGTTGTACACTCTTTCCGAGGAAATGATACTCCAGTACAAGACCTCAAGTAACTTGTCTCAGCCATATGCATGATGTCTATAAAGAGATATAACAGTAAGATAGACTGTCCTTTTCCTTCCTCATATTCTGATATATCAAATAATATGTGCCCCTTAGAATTAGTGTGAGGTACATAAATCAGTGAGAATAAGGGTTTGGAAAAACTCCAAAGATGTGGAGTCTCCTTGGAGAGTCATCAATACATACAAGAGCCTTACAGGGCTGGCAAGAGGAATTTCCACTAACTGGACCTAGTGATTTCCAGTGATCCCACATAGCACAAACTCACCCTTACAGTACTGTGTAAAGGAACACATGGGTTACCAAGTTCTCTTTATCATAAATTACAATCAGTAGATGAATGGATAAAGAATATGTGTTATTTACATCAGACTACTACTTTGCCATAAACAAGAATAAATTTGGGTCATTTGTAGGAAAATGGATGCACCATGATATCATAATGTTCATTGAAATAGATTAAACACACCAGCTTAAATCTCATATGGTTTCTTTTACATGGGAAACTGAAAATACAAATAAAGATCAATACATAGGTGTCTTGGTTACTTTTCTCTCATTGCAGAGACAAAATTAGGAAAGGAAATGTTTATTTAGCTTATAGTTTTTGGACGTTTCAGTCCATATTCAGCTGGCACCAAGGCAAGGTGGTGTGGCTAAGCAGCAGCCATTCATGGCAGCCGCAAGTAACAAGAGCAAACAGGGTAAAAAAGGGAAAAGCACGCTTCCTTCCCTCCCTTATATTGTATGCCAGCTACTCACCCCTGGGCAGGTGCAGCATTCATGCCACCAATTCCACTGCTAGACAATGAACTAATCACAAGCACTAGACTCAGCCACCTTTGAAAAGCCTGCCCCCTGCCCCGTGACTGCATAAGACATTGAGGGTACATTTAAACACAAACCATAACAATAGGTAAATAGGAAATACAGAGATAGATATTTTGCAAATGGGAAGGGGACCAAAAACTGGAAGGAGAGAAGAGAAAAGGGAGAGAAAGAAGATGAAAGAAGAATTAACATATGCTATATATATGTACCAACTCCCTACAAGGAATGAAATCATTATATACTACAAAAATGTACTATTAAAAAAAATTGAAAAAAAGAAAATAACTGACTGAGACAGAATATCTATAATACATAGATGAGACAAAGGACTTGTGTATAAAAAATGTGAAGAGTTCTTATAAGTCAGTAATGATAACCTAGTTGTTTCTAAATAATAAGTAAAACACATGAACAAACTCTTCACGAAAAAAAGATATATGAATGATTGAAAATACATGACAAGCTGTCAAATGTCAGTAATCATCATGGAAATAAACACTAAAACCCAGATAAAATACTATAACTTTTCACCCAGAAGAAAGGTCAAAATAAAAATACTGAAATTCCAATTGCTGAAAATGATAAGGATCAGTGAAAACTCTTACACAAAATTCCACCCTTTGGAAATTGTTGTCAAGTTTCTTAACCAAAATTAAACATGTATAAAAGTGTTTATAGCATAATTTTATTCATAACAGCCCAAAACTAGAAAGAACTAAAAGTCTAATAAGTTAAAGGATACATAAATACGTAACTTATTAAAGTATAAACTAAAATAGATTTTAGGTTAAAATCTACATATAAGCATATATAATGTTTCTTGGAGGTAATACTTTTATCCAAAACTGTTTTAAATCATGGCTTAACTTAGTTTAATAATGTACAAATTTTATAGTAACATGTTAAACTAAAATCTGTATACAATTCATTATAATAATTTATGCCATAATTTTTTGAAAAAGGAGTTGTAGATTTTAAAAAGTATTATATACAAGAAAATAATTATTTAAATCCAGATTTTACTTCATTAAAAACATTTTTCTTTCCTAAAACAAGTGTCTCTGTCATTCAGAAACTAATGCTTGGCACTAGCAAGGTATTATTTATGTTATTACACATTACCTTTGTAACTAATACTATGCAATTGTCAGAGAAATACTTATATTCTTCCTTGACCTATATTAGCTAAATCAAAAGTAATTGTATTCAAATGCCATAGGCTTGTGATTTGTAATTCCATCAACAAGGAGGACAAAATCAGCATAAACAGATCATTTGAATAGGAGTAAATATGAATTAATTGACTTGGAAATTTTTTCTCTCCATAGTCTGAATGCAACATTATAGAATACATTATATAGATTATGCCATTTATCCATTTCCTTGTTTCTCATTGTGGTTTCATTAATACTTCCAGAAATACTCTTGAGTTAGATAAATTTTTGCAACAATTGCAAATAGTGGTTGAAGATCATTCTGCAATACTAAATAATCATGATAAACTTAAATTTGTATAGAGACAAGTCTAGATGTAACATGAATGAAGGATATTACTCATAATTTACATTGGCAACTAGACAGATACTGAAAGCCAGAATTACAAATAAACGCGTTTTTAATATTAACATATTCAATAAATATATTGAAATTTCAAAGATTAAATGAAAATGTTAGCTCATTTAAATAACTTTGTCTTATAAAAGGACCTTTTTTTCTTTTTTTTCCTTTTTGTGTGTGTGGCACCGGGGATTGAACTTGCAACTTCGGGCCTGCCAGACAGGCACTTAAGCCACTGAGCCAAACTCCCGGCTATAAAAGGATTTTTTTATTATAATTTAATAAATATACATTTTTCATTTTAATTATTAGATTATTTTAAGATCTTAAGTTATATATAAGAAACTACCAAATTTCTCTTAGTATTTGTTTTATTTTGCATCTATAATGAAAAGCTATTTAATTTTATACTTACATAAAACAATTTATTTGTGAATTCTTAGTCAATACAGTATGACAAACGTAAATAAAGTTTTATTGGAACATAGTCACTCTCATTTGATTACATATTGCCTGTGGCTATTTTAGGGCTACTGTGGCAGAATTGAGTAGCTGTGATGGAGACCATACTTTATGCTAGAAAACCTAAAGTATAATCAGCTTCTTCAAAATATTTGTCATTCCCTCCTTTAAATTATTACTGCCAAGAAAACACAAATTATGTGCATCTTTGATTATAATGATATGATTAGTCACTTTGCTGAAATGCAGGAAAGAAAAATAAATTGCATAAAATAAATGCATAAATTATGTACATCTTTACTGTTTATCCATAAATCTCTGACCCATCAGCAGAACATCCAGCTGTTCATGAAAACAATAAAAGAAGACATCTTTGTTACATTTTGCCAACTTTTAGTCATCCGAAAATCATAGCTTTACAAATGTTTTTTTTTTCCATTTTGTTATTAGAAAGGCATAGTTTTTGCAGTGCAGAAAATAACTTCATATCTTGCTGATTTACTATTAGATTTGTATCTTGTCAGTAATTAGACAAATGATATTTAAGCCTCCATTTATACTCTGCCCTAGGCACTGCACATGTAGTGGAGGAAAGAGACAGCTTCCCCGTGCCTGGAACCCAGACGCTAGACTCCTGCAAGAACAGCTCCGCAGAGAATTTGTGTAACAGACTTGGACAGGGTAGACTTTGCTCTCTTTCCTTTCTCCAGTACCAGGTGAAACATTTCCCTACAAGACAGAAATGGGAATGAGGAGAAAAGGGTCTTGTGTGTGTGTGTTTTTTTTTTTCTGCAATTTGACTTTCTACACTGCATAAATCAAGTAACACACAAACCATCCTACATTACAGATCAGAATTAGTTGCAGAGAAAATTTATCTGCGATGGTTTCCCAGACCAGGATGGAGGTAACATTTTCATCACGCTCCAGAGACTTTCAGTTCACAATTTTTCACCTTCCTTCTCCAGCACAAATGTAAGATTTTTCCAAGTGTAAGACCCTGGGATCTTAACGACTTCCCTTCTGCCTTTGCCCATCATCCTTGGCTCTACAAATCCTCAAAAAAACCCAAAAGCTTGAAAATTTGTTTTGAGTTCTGTCTTGGTCTACATCAAATTTTTAGATAGGATTTTTACCTACCAATGTTCTTCGTAAATATGAAAAGAAAATACTACAATGATTTCTTTTACTTTGAAGTGTAGCTTGCTGCAGATTTTCTCCAATTTTTCCAGATTGTTATAATCTGATCAAAAAATGAAGGATAGAATTTCCTTCCTCTTTCTACCTACATTCCTATGCCCACCGTACCACATGTTCACGTCACGAGTCTAATATTGTTTCAGGTTGGCACATTTATCATTTCCTAAGGGCAGACATTTCTTTCAACAGAGTGGGTCCCTGGCAGGTTTATGGCAAATCTGGATTTACTGCGAAGCTAATGAAGCTTAGTTCATGACCCCTCACATGCACAGGTCTGTTTCAAAAGCCTAGGAAGGCTTTAGCCAAGGGCGCTCATAGTCATGCTTCACTTTTCATCTACAGTGAAGCTGTGGCTAACTTTCCTATGAAAGAGTTTCTGCCCATTACACAAACGCACCCAGCATGATAATCCAATGGTCAAAGCCACAGAGTCCTAACTTGTCATGCTTTTCTCCTTCAAACGAGTTTCTTCTGTACTTTAATTGTACATGCATAAATTTTTTATTCTTTATCCTAAAGATGATATCCCAGACTATGGGAGGTTGTGGCCTCAAAAAACCTAGACATCTACTTATGCAGAGTTAATGGTCCTCCATGATCAGATAAATTTCAGTTTACCTAACATCTTGATTGTATTGAAAGTGTATAATATAATGTGTTGAAATAGCACATGGTATATAAGGCAGTAAATTACATGCCTCAATCTTTAAAAACTACTTATATTGGGAAGAGATTGTACAAACCATACAATTTAGTCAGATAGAAATGGTTTTAAAGTTTTCCTCCTAGAGTTTAAATTTGATCAAGTTATTTAATTTCTCTGGGCCTCATTTTTCTCATCTGTAAAATTATGATAATAATACTTTCTAAGGAAGGAATGAGATGATACATGTATAACTCTGAATGAGACAGTTGAGCATACAAAATGCATTTTTTAAAAAGCTTTAGGAGGCATAATATACAGGTTAGACACAACAGATTCTGAAATCAGAGTACCTAGTTTAAATCCTCTCTTGGCCTCTAGTTACCTATACAATCTGGGACGAATTATTAACCTCTCTGTGCCTCTGTGGCCACATCATTAAAATGGGAATAAAAACAATATCTATTAGACAATGGTTATGAAGATTAAATGAGTTAATATTTCCCCAGAACTAAGAACATTGACTTTGACACCTAGTGTGCTATATATAAGTATATAATAAATTGTCAGCTATTTATTTATTGAAAATCTTTATTCCACCAGACCAGAACTGTTCTATTAGGTACATGCTACAGGAGAATACCACAGCATCATCTCTGAAAATGCGGGAAGTTTGTTCTAATTAAATCCACCTTTCATTGTTCTGGTTTCTTGTAGCTACAGATTTACAGTCGACTTTTTAAAAGCCAAAGTTCTGATTCTATGGTAACATGTTCTGCCTTGTTACTACAAATAAAGACCCCAATTATATTACTTGGTTACTGCCTTTAAGAGTATTTTTGGTAACAGTTGAACAAAAAAGGTTCTAACAAAAAAACTATTGTTTTCTCTGGGATCCAAGAAAGTTTAATTAAAATGCCAACATGATCAAGCAGGCTAAGAATGTTTTCTCATTATTCCAATTAAGAGTCAGTAAGATTTGATTAATATTATTCTGGCTGCTTTGGGCTTTGGCAGATCTGTATATTTTCATTTAGTTATTCATCTCTAGTATACCCTATTAATTATCTCTCTTTCTCTCTGCCTTTCTCTTCAGTATAATCCCCCCTTTTTTTTTCAAATGGCCTCTAGAGTTTTTCCTAAAATAGTAAAAGAATTATTTCAAGTGCTACAGTTAATTTTAGTCAAAACTTTAAATACCATTTTGAGTTAATTCATATCTCAGATTCTTCATATAAAAGGAATATGTAAGTTTTAAAAAAATGGAGCTTTTCAGGCTTGATATAATTTACTATGTAATTCAGTGTCTACCCGAGAATTAAAATGATTATTTATGTTCCCCAGACTCAGAGAATTAGAGAAACATTGAACTGTGCTGATTTTATAAAACACACAGTTGGAATTGTTTAGTAATGCTTCATTTGTATGCAGAAAACCTAACACATATTAAAATAGGTATGTAATTCTGTGTTGATTTCAAGGAAATGAAGGGAAGCCAGTTTATCATCAAAGTTTGTATATTAAAAACCCACCCCAAAATTACTTAAATGCAGATCTATGTTTGAAATATTAAATAGACAGAAGTCTAAAATCCAAAGTTACGACTCCCAAAGAAACGATAGCTTATTCTTTTATATATTTGGAATATTAAATTCCTGGCTTAATATATAATTCTGAGAAGATGTGTGAAATGATTTACTTTGGGAAAAATGTGTAGTTAGTGTTCTTTTTCAGCCTGGTAATTATGTAGGTATTTTAAAATATGTTATTATACCCAGAGGTTTTGGAAATGGTCATATGTTTTATAAAAATATGAATAAATGTGAAATAGAATTATGCTGCAATTTTTGTGAAAACCATAATTCTGAATTGAATGCCTTTTGTGTTTTTAAACCTCACCTGCATAAACATGAAAATGAGTTTTAAAAAGAAAAACATCTGTAATTATACTCTAGATCTTTTATGTACTTAGTTTCATGCTTATGTGTGTATGCACACACTCACAAACACACACATCACTTCTTTGACTTTCTTCTATGGAAAAATCCTCCCTGAAAACTTAAAGTGGCAATAATACATAATAAGCACAAAGAAGGAGTTCTTGCTTTTTATCCTTGGATTGTTTTCATTTTTTGTTTTTGTTTTGCTTCCTCACTTAAGAATTTGAAAAAGAAATAAAAATATGCATACTCTTCCCCATGTGCCCAATAGCATCACAGCTGAAAACCATCACACCTGGTTTAATTCATACCCAAGCATTAGTTAATGTCCCTGGAAGGTAACATTCTCGATAGCACTTACACAAAATGCTTTTCAGCTTTAGTTGTCTGGGCTACAGTAAAGAAAAGGATGGAAAGAATTATTATGATTATAAAGTATTAAAATTTTGCATGATTTTAAAAACAGTTCTTACTTTAGTCAACTTGTTACTGATAACGTAAAGAAAGGAACTCTAAGTGAATGTGGTACACTGACTTTAAAATATGGAAAATTAAAGTTGTGGAATGGCATTAGTGCCAAAAAATCCTCCGTTTAGCATCCTGACTCATTTCTTGATAGTAAAAGGAAAAGTATGAGGCAACATAATAACACCGTGATCCTTTTATTACAAAATGAATGAGAACCAATCACTGGCTGTGTTATATTCTAATTCCCTCCTCTGTACTCTGCATCTTTTACTTCATGTTTCAGGTTTAAAGTAAAGTGAGGAAAATGCACTCCTTTATGAGCGATGACAGACCTCAGTGATACAATTCACACAGAATATTTAGTTAATGCCTGAAGTATAGTGCATACTCAGCAAATGATAGTCCCTATTTCAAAACTATATTTCAAAAAAGTTCTTTTTCTACCATCTTCAAGTACAGATTCTTTTCTTTTTCAAACTCTTACCCTTGCAATTAGCACAGTAAAGAGATAACCCATAGAGAGAAAAAAAATATTTGCAAGCCATACCTCTAGCAAAGGACTATTATCTGAAAAATATAAGAAACTCTATTTCTTTTCTGACTGTACTGGAGACTGAACCTGGGGAGCACATTTCCAGCTTCTTTCTTTTGTTCCTTTGTTTATTTTCTCTCTCCCAAACCCCACCTCTCTTGCTCTCCCTCTTGCATTTCTTTGTCCCTCTCTCTGTCTCTTTCTAGACAGTATCTTGCTCACTTGCCCAGACAAGACTCAAACTTGCTACCCTCCTAGCTCAGCCTCGCTAAGTTGTTGAATTACAGATATGCACCACATGAAGAACTCATATATAACAACTCAGTAGATAGAAAACAAATCATCCAATTTAAAAAAAACAAGCCTGAACAGAAATTTTAAAAATCAGACATACACAAGGCCACCAGATGGTACTTGGAAAAATGTCCAGCAACACTAATCACTAGAGAAATACACTTTAAAACCACAATAAGAAGTCACATCAAGCTGGGGATATAGCTCAGTGGCACAACACTTGCCTAGCAAGTACCAGGTCCTGAGTTCAATTCTCAGCACCAAAGAAAAAGTCACATTGCATCTGTTAGAATTTTATCTAAATGATGAAAGCTAATTTTCACTGAGGATCCAGAGAGAAAGAAATTCTTGTGCACTGTTCGTGGCAATGTCAATTAGTATAGCCATTACGCAAAACACTATGGAGGTTCCTCAAAAGCTACAAACGTAGTTCCCATATGATCCAACAATCCCTTTTCTAAGTTTATAACCAAAGAAACTGAAATCAATGCATTGAAAATTATCTGCACTCTCATGTTCACGGCATCATTCACAACAGCAAAGATAGGGAATTACAAGCAAGATTAACCGCAAACTGTATTAAATCGCCATTTTCCTGCATTCACCAACACGTGAATGGATTGAAAATGCCATACATATATACATATACTTTTCATCATATATATTCCACCACATATATCATATATATTACATCATATATATATTCCATCATATATATATTCCATTATATATATTCCATTATATACATATATATTCTGTCATATATATATATAGCAGCATATATATTCCATCATAAATATTCCATCATATATATATCATGTATTCTATCATATGTATATATTCCATCATATATATTCCATCATATATATATTCCATCATATATATATTCTACCATATATATTCTATCATATATATTGTATATATTCAATCATATGTATATATGCCATCATATATACAGAAAAGCAAAGCAGACTTGTTTTATATATATATACATATATATGTATATGTATATATGATGGAAAACAAGTCTGCTTTTAAAAAGAAGGAAATTACATCATTTGCAATAATATGAGTGATCCTAGAGGATATTATGCTACATAAAAATAAGCCAGGTACAGAAAGACAAACGGCATATGACCTCACTCACATGTGGAACTGTCTTAGTCACTTTTTCCTTACTGCAACACAATACCTGATACCCACGATTTAAAGGAGGAGAGGTTTACTTTGGTTCACAGTTTCTAGAGGTTTCGGTCCATGGTGGCCTGGCTCCAAGGCAGGGTAGAAAGGCTTGGCAGAGGAAAAAGAGCTCATGACAAGGCAGATAAGAAGTAGCAATGATTAAGGGAACAGCAGGGATATAGGACACCCTTCCAGACCACGCCCAGTGATCCATTACTTCCCACCAGAACTTGCCTCCCAACATCACATGGAGCTCTAAACTCACCAGTGGATTAATCTAGTGCCACACACCCATGACCCAATCTTGTCCCAAAAGCCCCACCTATGAGGTTGTAAGGCTTTGGAGGACATCTAAATATGAACTGTAACAGGAACCTGAAAAGATGAATTCATAGAAGTAGAAAGTAGGGTGATGGTTACAAGAGACAGAGCATGGGAATTGCAGATCAAAGAGTAGAAAGTTTTGTGTATTTGGTTTTTTTGTTTGTTTGTTTGTTTTTTGAGACAGGATCACCCTATACAGTTCAGACTGGCCTCGAACTCACTTTGCAGTCCAGGCTGACCGCGAACTCACAGTAATCCTCCTGCCTCAGCCTCCCAAGTGCTGGAAAGTTTTATGTAGACAACACAAATAATGTAGAGAAATTTTAATAAATAGGAGGAATAATCTAGAGCTCTTTTCAAATCTGTCACAGAACAGAGTGCCTATAGTAAAAAACAACGCTTATTTCAAGATAACTAAGAATATAAGTTTCAAATATTGCAATGCAAAAATAATAATAAGTAAAATGATGGATATATTAATTAGATTGATTTATTAATTCTACATTGTTTATATATATATATCAAAACATTATATTGTACCCTATAAATATATAGAATTTTTTTGTGTATGTGTGGTGCTGGGGATCAAACCCAGGGCCTTATGTATGCAAGGCAAGATCTCCAGCCCTGAGCCATATCCCCAACCCTATATTATTATTACATTTCCATTAAAACTACTATTAATTTAAAAACTCTAATGCCTATCATATATAAAAATGTTTATTGTCATTTTTTCATAATTTCTTTCAATTTTACTATTCATTGGCTTTTACGTATTTGTTTGTTTGTTTGTTTTCAATAGGGTCTCACTATGCAGTTCAGGCTGGCCTCAAGCTCTCAACAACCCTCCTGCCTAGCCTCCACAGGCAAGCACCACCACACCCAGGGGCCTTTACACCTTTTTTTTTTTTTTTTTTTTTTTTTTTTTAATGGCACCTGGGATTGAATTCACAGCCTCATGCCTGCCAGTTAGGCACTTAAGCCACTGAGCTAAACTCCCAACCCTAGGTTTTTGAGGCAGGATTGCACTATGTAGCTCAGGCCAGCCTTGCGCTCGCATTGTAGCCCAGGCAGGCCTTGAACTCACAACGCTCCACCTACCTCAGCCTCCCAAGTGCTGGGATTAAAGGTATGTGCCACCACACCCGGCTTTACATCTTCATTATAGGAAATATTCTTCTATTTCCATTCTAAAAGTGCTTATTTGGATTTTTGTGCACTAAATACATTGGAAAGTCAAATTTCTCTACATTACATAAAAAATTTCCTCAGGATTTGCAAATTATTTTCAATGATTCTCCCTGTGTTTTGTTTTTCCAGTAGCTGCTGTATCTACAAACAAGAATAGCATTAAACTACCATTTTCTTTCACTATGAATTAGTAAGAATATAAGAATGTTATATAATTTAAATTTATTTATAAAGTTTATACTTTTCTTCTGAACTTTTACTACCATAGCCTACTGAACTCTTAAGGATTCAGTTAAAATTCAGATTTTACCATACTGGAAAGAAAATGAGATTATGTTTAATCATCAAAGTTCATTACAATTTAAACGGTACGAAAGCAACTGTGAAGGTGACAAGTGTTTGAATGTCAGTGCATCTCATCTTTGTCTCTTTATGATGGTGCTTAATTTTAACTCCTTTAATTGTATTCAGGATGTGTGAGCCCCTTTATCTAATCACAAGCTGCCATGAATCTGTTTAGACATTCACCTGGGTTCATATGCATATTATTGTTCTTCAGTTTGGAAAATGAAGTTCTGGACAGAATCCATTTCGTGTGGGTGGTGGTTCACCTGAGCAATTGTTTCACGAATATACATTAATTCTACTTTTATTCTTTTTAGCCGCAGCCCAGTCCTTGCAGAAAGACAGCTGGGACTAGCTTTAGGAGGCTGGAAAATGGGTTTCAAGTGCTTCAGATTGTTGAACCCAAAAACATATGGACCATGCCAGGGATACGCTCATTGCATGGAACAAGGGACAGGAGGCATAGGTCACAGAGGTCCTTCCAAAGGTTCCCTCATTATCCACAGTGAAGTCCAAAACACAATAGTGCTCCCAACGCCTCGAAATAAGAGAAATTGAGAAAAGTGTACTGTCACCCCACTAGAGTCAAGTTGTACATTAAGGATCTCATGTGTACTCAGAGAAGACGTGAAAAAAATTCATTTAATTTTGTTTAACCCTTCTCTTCCCAAATTAATTTGAGCATGGTCCCCTATGAACTAAACAGCCATAAAGCCTTTTTCCTTTGATCTGTTTTTCTTTTTTGCAATGAGCAATTTTTACTAGGAAAGAAAGCAACAAATATATGGAAAATGAAGCAATAAAAGTTATTGCACTAATGAGTTGCCTGTGGACAGTCTGTGAGATCCTGGTTTTCCTCAGCACATTTTCCCCATTCATGAAGTACACTCAGGATCACATTTTCTGACCTATTTATTGTTTAGTGCAGCATTTCTCAAAGTACGTTCCATAGACCATTAGCTCCCAGACATGTTAATGAATACTCCTCGAAAATGAGTATAAGAATCTAAAATTAGGGCTCTACAGGGTTGTGATGGAACTTCTCAAAAGCTCTCATATTCTAAAACACATTCAGCCTTCCTCAAAGTCATGAATTTGCTGTATTTCACCAAATCCATTTTATCATAAATCAACTTTTTGTTAATAATGTCTTGAGAGATTTTTTAATCAAGTGTACTTGGGAACAATAGCTTAACAGTTTAGCTCAGGATGTCTTTAAAGACCCAGAAGTGAAACTGAGTCAGACAGTTATTAGCAGTCAACTGAAGACCCTGTCTGATCTCTGAGATCTTGCTAACAAAAAAATGCAGAGAAATTTACTTGACAATTGTCAGAAAATCCGAGAATCAAAGGGCCTTGTTTTTAAATGTTAACAAAAGATAGGTAGTTAAGTGGAAATAACATATATATATATATATATATATATATATATACACACACACATATAATAGACTTGATAAAAGATAAATATATAGGTGGATAAAAGATAAAATACATAGATGATAAATATAGATCTATGTGATAGGATCATGATGATAATGAAATGCATATATATGTATATATATATAGTCAAAATACTTTTCCCTGAGTGAATGAAAGTCCATGCTTCTATGTCTTTTTTTCCCTTTCTTTCTTTCTTTCTTTCCTTTTCTTTCCTTTTCATTCAGTCTACTAGTATTTACTCAGCATCAATTTTGCACCCAAAAGAGGTGTATTGCTAAAGATGCAAAAGCACTTAGTTAAATCCATGAGCTCTCAGAGTTCAACCTCATTTTTGAGGTTGCCATGCAAGTAAGCTTAATACCATGACAACTGTGGGATTAGAGCTATATCTGAAAAGCCAGGGGGAACAGAGGAAGGGGAGTCAGAGGTTGGAGAGACTTGGTGCAGGAAACACTTCTTAGAAGATCAGCTTGCTGAACTGAGACTCCCCCAAATCACTATCCTATTCACTCCCATGACTGCCCCCATTTGAAAATCTTTATAAAGCATAGAATTAGATCATAATTTTATCTTCCTTTTGTAGCTCAATTAGAATTTGACAACAATGGCAATCTCTTCAAAATTTCAATTGAAACGCACATTTACCCAGGGCTAATAAAATACCATCATTAAAATAATAAATGTGGCCTCCTGTGCTTTCTATAGAACAAGAAATTATCACTAATGAAGATGAAAAAATAACATTGGCTCCAAGAATGAGGTGGGACTGTCATTTAGATCACCCGTGTTGAAGAAATACCGAAAATTCTCTCTTTTTGCTGACTGCAATCTGCTGCAGAATTGAACCTTTGAACCACTGAATCATTAATTTTAAAAAATCACATTTTGCCAACCAATTACTCAGCATTCCGTGACATGATCAATGATGTTAAAGGTTTTCAGCTCATTGTATTAATCAATTAAGCACAGAATATAAACAAAAAACAACTGTCAGCTGATCTGGATCCATTGCTGATGAATTGCTGTTTAAAACAAT
>RJWM01014854.1:13851-49435 GCA_004363535.1 Dasyprocta punctata | reverse complement strand
TTTTTTTTTTTTTTCTGTCCCAGTACTGGAGAGTTTGAATTTGAAACTGTTTAACAACCAAGGTACTACTGTATATGGGATATTATTTTTAAATATAGCCACTGTTCTGTACATTAGCCCTGCACATTTTATGCATCTTATAATTACAAGCCTCTGCCTTTGACTAAGATTTCTGCATTTCTCCAATCTTTTAGCCTCTGCCAACCCCAAATTTACTCTTTATTTCTTTGAGCTAGACCTATGAGGATTCCACGTTCATGACAATGGGCAGCATTCATCGCTCTGTGCCTAGTCTATTTCACTTGGCATAATGTCTTCAAGATTCATCCATATTGTCACAAATGTTTAAATTTCCTTTGCTTTTAGTGCTGAATGTATATCATATTTTCTTTATCCATTTGTCCACTAATGAATGGTTAGATTGCATCCATTTTTTGACTATTGTGAATAACAATTCAATGAAAATGGAAGTGAACTTGTCTCTTTAACGTACTGATTTTCTTTATTATGATACATACTCAGAACTGGGTTTGCTGGATCAGGTGATTATACATTTTTATTACATAGGATACTTCATATAATTCCATAATGACTGTACCAACTCATTTAGATTCTCCTTATTCTCAATAGCACTTTTTATCATTGGACAGTTTGATAATAGCTTTTCTATCAGATGTGAAGTGACATCGCGTAATTTTTTCATTTACTTGATGATTAGCAATACTGAATACTTTTTCATATGTTGATCATTTGTATGTATTCTTTGGAAAAATGTCTAATCATAACCTTTGCCCAATTTTACAAAATTACTTGGGGTTTTGTTATTGAGTTGTGTAAGCTATTTTGGATATTATCCTCTCACTGAATGTATGCTTTTTAAATATTTTATTTTGTAGGTTCTTTTTAAATTTTGTTGATTGTTCCTTTGCTGTGAAGAAAAATTTTATTTTATGTTGTTCCACTTATCTAAATTTGCCCCCACCATGTTTTTGTGGCATATTCAAAAAATGATTGTCAACTGCAACATTATAGAGGTCTTAACCTGTGTTTCTTTTAGGAATTATATGGTTTTATATCTTAATGTTTAATTCTTTGGGTCATTTTTGGTTGATTTTGTTTATGATGCAAGATAAGGACTCATCCTTTTGCACGTGGATGTCTATTTTCTCAACACTAATTATCGAAGGGGCATTTTTTTTTCCAAATTATATATTCTTGGTATCCCTGTCAGTTAGTAAAACATACATGCATGGGTTACTTCTGGGTTCTCTTTTCTTTACCATTGATATGTATGTCTGTATTTATGCTAGTACCATGTTTTGATTACTATAGCTTGGTAATAAAATTTGAAATGAGGAAGTATGATGCTTCTAGATTTACTCTTACTTAACATTCCATCAGATAGTCTTTTGAGAGTTCATACAAAATTTAGCCATTTTTTTTCTGTTTCTATGAATAATTCCATCGGACTTTTGATATAGAGTGAATAGTGTTTGTAGAATACTTTGGGTAGTATGAACATTTTCTCAATACTGAGTCTTCCAATTGATGAGCACAGGCTAGCCATCTTTCCATTTATGTATATTTTTAATTTTTCATCAATATATAGTTTCCTGTTAAGTGATCATTTATTTTTGTTAATTTTTAAATTTTATTCTTGTTGATACTATTACAAATAGACTTGTTTTAATTTATATTTTGGATTATTTATTTTAATACAAATCACTTTTATGTGTTACTTTGGTAAAGGATAAAGTGTATTTTTATAGTTCCACATGGGAATTTTGCTATTTTAGACTCAATATTGAATCTTAAACTGGAGTCAAATATCAGAGATGAGAAAAATAGATAGAATGCTTCCTCTCTCTTATCTCTAGTCTGAGGCCACTCTTCTATACTGATATTTCTGCCACCTCTGTCTCCTCATATTTGTTGAAATATTCAGATCATAAATAAACTTATTATCTTCGTATCTCATTATTTATCTTATCTACAGTAGGAATACACAGCACCTGTTATCTTCCTGGTGACTCATTAATTATGAGTTTTGAGCTGCAACATAAAACTCAATAAAAACATTCATGGGCATTCATGTAATCTTAAGCATAGAAAATGAGCTATGGTTGTCACAGGCAGCTTTTACAATATAAAATCTGATCCTTGTGGATTATGAAAGGATGCATTTCTTGTTTCAATTGCTGACTGTGTTCCTAGTGACAAATAGGTTGCTAATTGCTTGAAATTGTTTTTGTTTCATATTTTTGTTCTGCATTAGTACAGTTTTGGAGTGTATAATGAGCACAATTGTCATGGAGAGTTGGTACATGTAAATAGCACATCCCAATTCTTTTCACTTCTTTTTTTTCATCTCCAAACTTTCCCTTCTCGCTCTTTCCAACTCTTGGTCCCCTTTCTGTTTGCAAAACTTCTATTTTCATTGTTTTCCACGTTTGAGTCTTTTTTTCTTTTTCATCCCCCTTCTCCCTCCAAGAGAAATAGGGAGATCACTTTAAATATTCTTTTCCACTGTTCAGTTTAATTGTAACTGTTTCCTGCAAAGGCCAGGAGGTAAAATTAGAAGGTACTAATCTGTTATTTTAGATTCTTTTTAGGGGAGCAATTGATAGACTGTATGTTCAACTACTTATGAACACTAATATATCACTTATATAATACTACATTTATATAACCATTATTTTCTGTAAGACAATATAGGCTGATGGATTCATAGATAATACTGCTAACAAGAGAATCTTCTAGCCGTACATCAGATTAGCTTTTCTTTTTTAGTCTTTTACTTCTGAGTCTAAATTGTTAGTATCTCTTATTACTGAAATTATGCTCTTCAGTGAATTTCATTTTTTATATTTAGTCCCTTGTTGAGTAACTCTACTCAATAGATTCCAAAAGTACACTTGGTGATTTTTGTTTGAATATTATTTTACTTTACATTTAAATAGGTGATTTTAGTTGGTCACATATATTTTTCAGTTTATATTTAACTTCCCCATCCTACTCCAACTTTAAGGATGTGTCTTCTATCATCAACTTTGCTGATAAAAACTAGTAGTTGTTAGATTCTTGTTCCTTTCTAGAAAAATCGTTTTTCCATAAAGTCATGTAGCATTTTCTCTGTTCTCTTGAACTTCTGAGATTTCATGACTGAATAAGTTAAATGTAAGTCTTCCTTTTATATTATGTCAAATTCTCCATGTGTATCCCATCTGAAGACATCAAAGTCTCTTTCAAGCAAATTTCTTTTTAGTTCTTGTTTTCCTTCTCCTCTTTGTCCTTATCACCTGGCATTTCTATTACAGTTCTGAGATCTCCAGATCATTTAATTTTCCTTTAAGTAGTCTATTATAATTTTTCTCCAACATATCAAAATATCCTGATTATTTATCTCCTATTTAAATCTCACTGACTAGTTGTGTATTTACTAGTGGCCATTTGTCATGTGTGACAATCTGTGAAAGATCTAAAATTGTAAACTTCATTCAGGGTAGAAATTGTTATGGGTGCTGACGAAACACATGAGACTCTTATATCAGAGACAAGAGATTTATTACTCACAGTATGGTGGGTAGCATGGTAATCAATATGTTGTGTCAGTTCTTTGGCTCAAAAGCCCTACAAGGTGTCATGGTATGAACCTTGATATCTGTTCAAGTGTTATAAGCAGGAGAACCCAGGCTTAAAAACTCAAAATATTTTAAAATGGGCATAAGGCATTCCTGCCTTCTGCTCTAGAGGTAAATACCATCTTTGTCTTTCAAAATTTTAAGCAAATTTTCCCTTTACTTTGTAGGGAAGTATTATGACTACTTTTGAAGGATTCTTACTATTCAACCAACTCTGGAAGAAGTATCTGAAATAAAAGGTCATCGTGCCTTGCTTCACAGGATATTCAGAAATACGAAAATTTAAGAAGCATTTCCCAACCATATTATGTGTCCCATTTAACTGTTTTCAACTTTGGAAATAATATTTTTCAGATTTTAATGTTTGATTTCTTTTTTCTTCATTTTCACAAGCCTGAGCTTTGGGAAAGAAGAAAAGTTCAGTTTTATCTGTAATGTGATTATATTAAGGTGATGTTTAAGAGCTATTTTCTAGGTTAGTGTTTCTTAAACTTTCTTGTGCATATGCCACTTTAGAAATTTGTTTAAATACAGATTCTGATTTACTTTTCTATGGTAGGACTGGAGATTCCAAATTCCCAGTAAGATCCTGAAGATGCTTTATTGTTGTTTTTGAGAGTCAGTTTGACTACCCAGTCTTATTAGACAAGTTGCTTCAGGGGACTAGCTATTTGTTTATTTTTCATATGTTTAATGAAAGTAGTTTCATTTTTCATGTTCAATTTTCTTTCTAAATCTTGTGTTGCCCATATTTAGGAATGGAAGTCTCTGATGAATAGTATGACTTATTTAAGTGCTTGTCTTTAAATTGGACTGTGAAAACTGACTTTCAAGGCTTCTCGCAAAGGAAAAGCTTCTGAGGGTGACAACTGAGGAAAGGCTTCCAAAAATTCATTTTTTCCCAAGAGTAATAAGAATACTGGCAGTAACTTTCTCAGAACACTGAGCATATCCAAAGTCTTGCAACAATCCAAGGAACACCAATTTAAGAATACAAGCTGAATTTCAATTACAACAGTCAGTTACAACAGTCAGTAGGGCGGGTGTTTTAACTTGCCCTATTTTTATCTGCCTCTTCTTAGTTGTGTTGTATACTTGAGAACAATCACTTGCCAATGCAGGGAAAACCAGCAGCAGAGGCCCTTTCTTAGCTTGTTTGGGCCTCTATTACACAACACCACTGCCTGAGTCATAACGGAAATGTATCTTTCAAATTTCAGGCAGCTGAAAGGAAGATCAAGGCACTGGCAGATTTGACATCTGGTGAAGAGCCTGACTCTTCTTAGATGACAGATGGCTATCTTATCACTCTGTTCTCACACAGCAGAAGGGTTGAGGGGTCTCTTTCGGGCCTCTTTTATAAGTGAATTTATCTCATTCAGGAAGGCTCTACTTTCATGACCTGATCACTTGCCACAAGCCCTGCTTCCTAATATGTTTATACTGGAAGTTAGAATTTCAACTTAGGGTAACACAATCAGTCTATAGTGCAATTAGTGGTTAGGAAACAGTTGTCTTGAAGCACCTCCTAAATACTACTTCTATAGAATTGCAATTATTTGACTTTCCTGGCTAAATAAACTTTGCAAAAATGATAAAATAACATTTTTTCCCCTTAACTATATGTCAGTGTTCATTATTTAGCCAGGTAAATAAAATTTGTTTTTCTTTTTTGGTTGACAGGTTCGTGATACTTTTATTCTTCAAATATTTAATGACTGTATTTAAATGAAATATATCCTACAAGGAAAATGTTTGATCTCAAGACAAACTTTCTATAAATACTATATATTTTAAAAGATAATTGTGATATATGTTTTAGATTTATTTTTATTTTATTTTAAATTTTTGGTGCTCAGGGTCAAGGCTAGGGGCTCCCCTGTTGTAGGCAACTATCTATTACTGGGTTACATCCCCAGACCTAATTGTGAGACATACACAAACTTGCATATTTCTCCCTGCAAAAGCTAAAATGAAAAAAAAAACATATTTCAAACTTTAACAAGCTCATTTTCAAATTATAGTGAGTTGAATCAGCAAGTTTCAGATGAAATTTTGGTAGAATCTTCAGCATAATTTTTCCTTTAATATTTTGATAAAGTGATATAAATCAAAGAATGAGATGAACTGACACAATTTTATATAATTTAAGTATGGGTGAAAAATGCTAGCATTTTACAAATTATCTATCCCAAGTCCTGTATCAGATACTCGGTTTTTATGTATATACTCACAACTGCAAACGCCTAGTTTTAAATAACACATTTGTATGTGACCTTTTAAGAAAATTACCAATGTCTTTGTTTAGAGTGCAGAGGGCATGGATTTCACAGTGCATTTCCCACTAAATGGAGTATATTACTCCCGTATCACAGCCATGTTGTCAGGAAGTGGCACTTCATTAAGATAATGTGACCTTTAAAATATTCTTCCAACCTTTTACTGTGTCTTTGGTAGTGGGATTTGTACTTTAATTTCTGTAGCTTTTTGATAGGTTGAAAGTAAAAAGTAATTGAAGGCTACATTCTGTATTTCACTTCAGCCATACATTGTGTAGTTTCTTTTCTTTTCTTTTTTCCTCAAAATGGCACTAAATGTCAAGTAAAGGATTTTTGTTCAAACCAGGGATTATCTGCCAGGAAAATGTCTCTTAGAATTAAAATCAAATTGGCAAGTTTTATGCCTATTGAGGAAAAGAAGAAAGGGAGAAAATGCTTATATATAAGAAATAAAAAAATGTTCTTTTCCTATAGCATTTTCAAAAAAGTGGAAATGGGACCCCAAAGCCCTTTTTCTTATTTTGTGTTGACAGAAAGATAATGCTTATTTCAGCATGCATGCTGTGGTAACTTAAAAGTATTTGTTCATTCAGAGCCATCATTGAAAATAGAGGTTTAACTTCTAAAGCCATTTTTAAGGAAGAGGCAAATTTGGTGGAAAGAGGCAAGTAAAAGACTATTCTGGTTAGGCCAGAAGTAGTATTTCTCAGGAAACATTTCTATGTCATTTGTTTTATTTATAGGATTAGAACTTATTATCAGAATTTAGTCTTTTACTTGAGTATCCTGAAATGTATTTATGACAGGAATTTTTCTGCTTTAACATGTAGACATTCTTAGTACCAAAGCATGGTTTTCTTAATCATAATTTTGACAATTGTAATACTGAGCTTCTTTTTGTAAATGTTTTGAAAGAAAACATTCATAGTATGTCCTAAGAGTGGCCACATTATACGAAGTGTTAGGATGTAAGATGGCAATAAAGCTAAGGAAGGAAGAATTGACTTTTCTACTAGATATATGGCATTTGACAAATCATTTAGTTTCTTAAAATTTAGTTTCTCAATTAAAAGCAACAACAGTGTAAGTTAGTGATGCATTAGTACAAGCAGGAGACCTATATCTAGTATTTGAAAAAAATAGAGATTGATTTTTCTGATATAGCCAGAAAACATGAAAGTACAAGAAGTCCAGCTCACCAGTGCTGTACTTATAGACTCCTTCCTTTCTTTCTTTGCTTCCTTCCTTCCTACCTTCCTTCCTTTCTTTATTTCCTTCCTTCCTTCCATCTTTCTTTTTCCCCTTTCTGTTTGTGCTTGTGCTGTTGTTTTCAAGTAGCCTTTAACTGTGTTTGGTTAGAAATGGCACAACAGGGCTGGGGTTGTGGCTAAGTTTTAGAGAGCTTGCCTACCATGGCCAAATCCTAGGTTCGATCCCCATCAAAGCCAATGTAAAATAAAGCTAGCACAATAACAAATTCTATCCTGAAGATTTAAGAAGAGAAATTCTCATGGATGAATTTTAGAGGCCCTTCCATGACTTGAAGATTCTTTACATTTACTTTTATGGGCCAGAATGATAAATCTTCAATAATGCATTAGTCTTCTATTGCTGCATAATAGATTTGCACAAATTTAGTGGCTTTAAACAATGTACATTGTTATCTCAGTTTTTGTAGATCTATAGTCCAGAAATAGTGCGGGGGGTCGGGGTTGGGCACTCTCCTGAGTTTCACAGGACTGCAATCAAGATTGCCAAGTTGTGTTTTTCTCTGGAACTCAGAGTCCTCTAAAAGTGATTGTTGACAGAATTCAGTTTCTTGTGGTTATGAAATGAAGGCTTTCATCCCTTAGAAACCACCTGAACTCTCTGCCCCAAGGCTCATGTGCTGTTACTCTCCTAACAGATTGCTTCTTCATGTTCATTCAGCAGGGACATCCCTCACACCTAGCAGCTAAAACCAGAGGATTAAATTACATAACCTTGTCACGGAGTTATGTACTTTGTAATATTCTATTATTTAGAAGCTAATCACACTCATGGAGAAGGGGTTGCACAAACATGTGAACACAAGGAGGTGAAATTTGCTGGGGTAGCTTCAGGACGTGTCCACCACAAATAGTTCTCCAAATGGTCTTTTGAAGCACATTGAAGGTAAAATTTGATGATGGTTTTCAGATAGCCATTGACTGAAAGTGTAATTAAGGACCAACTGAAAATTCAAGGACAAAGCTTAACAAAAGTAGAACAGGCATTTTTGTTTCTAACTGTTCATGATAGAGGTTTCTTTGACATTTCCTACCTTGAAATATGGTCTGGTCATGACTTGAAGATCTGGGAAATTGTTTCATATCAAGATATTACTCATTCAAAAATATCCTAAGTAGATAAGAGCCCTTGTACTATAGATTCTGTTCATTAGGGGGAAAACCAGGCAGAAAATAATAGAAGCCACAAACATGAGAGTGTTTTAATTATGTTGTAATTGTTTTTTAGTTATTATCAGCTTGAAATAAGTGCCTTAATCACCACCACAGAGTGGTGTCCGTTTGAAAAGTCAAAGCCATTCTGGACGTACCCTTGCAGGACCACTACTACTTTTTTACTCATGTCCCTGTCACCATCCCCAAATTTCTTCATTGTGGAGCTAGTAGCTCAGAAAGTTCCAGTGATGTAGGAGTCTTTCTGCATTATTTTTCACTTCCTTCACTATTCTTCCCCTATTGACAATTTATAACCCCTGCACCATCTGGGGAACAGACTGTTGGCTGCCAAGTAGACTCATTAACATTCCCCTCCAGGAACTCTTGCTGTTTAATTAGGCTGTCGGCTGGATCCAGGCAGTCAAAGCCTTAGGTGGCTGTGTAACAAATCCATGACTCCCATACATTTAGATGTCAAGGTCACTAAGATTCCCGCGTACACTCAGTATAAGAAGGGGAATCCAGAAAGTTGGCTGCTAAGATCCAAGTTATCAATGACTTCACCTTAAAGGGGACTTTCCATAGTTAATTGAGACACTGTTATTCCCCACTGAATTCACAGCTGTCACTACTGTGTTGCTCACCATTTATTAACCCCTAGGCCATCAGGTCTGGTATTCAGGCTGGATTTCTTGTCAAAGTTAGTCAATAGTGTTTGTAAAGTACTATCCAAATCCAATTCCTAAATTACTATATGTACCATAATTAAATGCAACCCATTAATTAAATTCTCTGAGGACAGATTGCTAAAAGTGTTAGTACTCTAGGCATACTTGATTTAAGTAGAACAATGGTCTTTTCAGTGCCACATTAGCAAAATTCTGTTGCAAAAATGCTTTTCAATTGGATGATTTAATATTAAATAAACATTTTCTAACCATGACTATTTGAAAAGAAAAGAGGAAAAGGTACTTTATGCAAAGCATATCAACTCAGAAAGCATATCAACCTAGAAACAGAATCATTGCAATTAAGTATCAAGTAACTCTAGCACTTAGTTGAACTTATATATTCATACATCTATACATTCATTCATCCTGTCATTTGTCAAATATTTACTGATCACTCACCTATAATTAGGCCTGTACTGAGTGCTATGAACATACTAGTTATTCAAAATAGGTACTGAAGCTGGGCGTGGTGGTGCATGCCTATAATTCCAGCACTCAGCTAGTTGAGGCAATAGGATCCTTGCGAGTTTGAGACCAGCCTGGGCTACAAAGTGAGTTCAAGGTCATCCTGAACTGCATGGTGAGACCCCGTCTCCAAAAATAGGGCTGGGGATTTAGCTCAGTGGCATAAGCTCCTGCCTGGCAGGCATGAGGTTGTGAGTTTGATCACCAGTACAAAAAAAAAAAAAAGGTACTGAGTGTCCCTATTTTAATGAGGAAGGCCATTTTTCATCAATAAATTAAGAAAACAAAATACAATCATAATAATAAGTAAGCACATCTACTTCTCCAGTATCTCATAATTTAGAGGGCTGACTTAACCTTACGAAGAGGGAAGCATTTGCAGAGGATGATGCTTGAATTAATGAGAGGATAATGATAAATTGGGGGATACCTAATTGACATTTGGGGGAGGAAAACAGAGAGTTCCAAAAAAGAGGAAAATCCCATGGAAATGCTTTGTGTTGAGAGATCAAGGTGTAACTATGAGAGGGCTGGCAAAGTTGGTTTTCAGTGAGGAAAGATTCTATTATGTAAGAAAGGCTGCATGAAAATATCTAGATTTCCTATATTGTTAACAATACCTTGATTGTTAAACTATTTTATCTATTGCAGGTAGAGTATCAATTTCCATGGGAAGTCTTAACTTCAAGGTCTGTGCTGTTTTTTGCAAGCTATTTAAACTGAATTTTTTTTTTTTTTTTTTTTCTCTTCGAGATAGGATCTCGCTATGTAGTTCAGGCTGGCCTTCAATTCACAGCAATTTTTCTGCCTCAGCCTCCCCTGTGCTAGGATTACAGGCATGTGCCACCACACCCAGCTTGAATATTGTTTCAAACTAAAAACAGGTTCAATTTTACTTATTTTTCCCTATCTCTCAGTCTGACAAAGAGACAATATGATTAATCTGCATAGTCCTCCTCCTATATGTTGAAGTTGTTAGTAGCATTGCTTTAATAAGGGTCTTTTCAGGTAATGTGTCAAAATGCTTGACCAAAGAAATAATTACTGATGTTAAAATACTTCAAATAAAATAACAATACATTATATGATTATGTGAAGAAAATGCTTTCTGGACCTATTTTATCTATATCTATCTATCTATCTATCCATCTATTCATATATTTCTTTTCTTTCTTAAAACATCTCTTATTAAGTTCACTTTCTTCACCCTAATTCTGTGAAGGAAATGAAATATTCTGTTTTATTTTTGTGTAACTGTTTGGGGTTTTTTGGGGGAGGGTTACAGATGTTAATAGTACACTTTGAGTTCTGTTTTCTTAGTTCCATATTGCTTTAAGAAAAATATTCCATCTGTGTTTCTATCAAACACTCACAGACTTCACAAAAAAGAAGTGGCAGTTCATAGGCTACAAGAGAAATCTCTCATAATGTTCAATATATTAAATTCTTCTTCCAAATATTTGTTAAGAAGATATCTGTGGAGAAGAAGAAGAATACTTTAAATTCAACACAGTTTCATGTGCATGATACCAAAATGCTAGAATGTGATTTTTGTTTTGTAGCCTTCACTTGCAAAAAATGTTACAGAGTATATCTGCCACGTACTCCACAAATGGCAATTGGTAGAGCTGAAGTGTGGACATCGTATTAAAGATTTTTTTAATTAATGTTTTTGTTCTGAATAGTTCTTAAAATTATTCTTAATTCTGTGATTAATATTCAAAATTGTTAATATTTGTAAGTATGTAACTGAAAAATTATCCCTAAAATGCAGGCTTTGTAATCAGTAGCCATGGTACTTTTGCTATTCTCTTACTTTAGCTATCATATTAAAAGGAATTTGTAATGCAACACAATCTGCAAACCAGGGTGCACCCAAGCTGACCACAAGTTTTTAAAGAAATTCCTTAAAAAGGCAAAACATTTATGAAATTTTGTAAGTAGTTATGCAACTTTTATTTCTTTTTCTTTTTTGTTTAGGGATATGAAGTATTTAGAATAGGAGAATAATGCTGACTAAAATGCCAAAAACATGTTACCAATGCAATGAACTTAAATGAATTGGAATTAGTTCGTGCGTAGATGAAAAAGCTAATGGTCTTTTCATAACCCAATCATTTTAAGCAGCAGGGAAAGTGTTTTATAAGCAGGAAGGTGAGCAGCTAGGGTTTTTATTTAGTGAAAATGAAGTGTGAAAAAATAAATCTAAATTGGAATTTTAAACAACGACATACTTTATGTGTCTTGTATGGATGTCCAGTGCTGCTATTTATGCTATATATTTTCCTGTTTAAAGTTGTCAAACACAAACTCCTCAATTGCATAGCCTTGTAGTCCTTTCCTAGGGCTGTATGGGTGCAAAAAGAAGAGAAAATGTGAGAACAAAGCATATTCGTAGTCCTACTATCTGAATTAAGAGACATATCAACTTTAGAGACCTTTTCTCGCTCTTGAGATTTTTAAATGATTTCTCTTATCTTCATTTCTCAAATATAAGAAATAAAATCACTAATTCAGTTTCATCTGGCCAACCGTGGAAAATATTTTAACCACAAAATTATGTATTGTAATAAATATATGAGCTAGTTTCTCCATGTAATTTTGCCTGTTTTGGCCATTCTCAAAGCATACTAATGAAAGTCTTGCATTAAAAGAGATGTATAGATGCTCTTGGGTAAATACCCCCCAACTGGGTTCAGACAGATGGGATTTGAGCATAATTTGCACTGACACATCACAGTAGTGTAGGAGCTGGGCCACAGGTGTGAGGGTGCCTGGACATTTCTTGGTAAGTTTAAGAACGAAAAGTAGAGAGGAAATGTGTTCACTTTCTTGTATTTAACGTTTTAAAAATCCAAGTATTGTTAGAACAGTAGAAAGGGGTGTGTTAATCTCACACAGACAGGATAGACATCTAGTGCTTTGAATCTTTTACTATTTGATTGAGATAGAGATAGTAACTTCATCTTGTAGGAAAACTGTAGGAGCTTGTTTTGGTTTTAAAAATGTACTTTTGCTATCTTTACAGGATTATTGATAGAGAAAGAAATTCAAGGTCATAGGCCTTGATGTTTTTCTCATTCTATGTTAATCTTATTTTTGGAGACTGATGGCTCAGCTAGTTCTTAGCTAGATGCTGGGAAGATAAATTTGAACTTGGGCTTGTGACACCACTTAACTTGTAATAATGATTGTTATCAATGTCTCTCCATCCTATTTGGAGGGCAGGAAGTTGACTACGTGTGTGTAAATTTTTTTTTTCCAAATGTGAATGACATTTGAAGTGCCCAGTTATTTCTCCCAAACTAGTGGTTAGGAATTACAACTATCATGAGCTATAAATGCATTTTTATTATTTAGGGCAGGAAAATGCTATTGAACCATTTATTTCTAGCTATAATAGTAATACTTTTCAGTGATTTCTTAAGTTTCATCTTAACCAATCATTAGCAAAATCTATTTAGTGGTCCTGTACATATTTTTAATCTGAAAAACTCTATTTACCAGAGAACATTTTATTTATAAACTTCGTGATCTTTGTATTTTAACTTGAAACTATTTTGTTCCACCTGTTTTTGTGAAATAAAACTGGGTATGGTTTTTGTTTGTCCTAGCAATGTAAGTATATAGTATTGAAAAAGTTAAGTAAATGAGAGTTCCGGGGAAGGAAAGGAATTATAATGCAAAAGTACACAGACAGTTGTTTTCCCTAAGCTTTTCAGCAGTTGAAATCTCTAAAACAATCTATATTTAGCAACTACATACAAATTTTTCTAATCAGTAAGGTTTATTTTTAAACAGTTTGTAATTGAGATATCCAAATGTTTTCATAATCCTAAATCTTGCTGAGTTATTCTGTGGTACCTCAACAGCTCAGCTGTCACTATCAAATTTTTTTGGCTGTTAATACAGCATGAAGGTCAAAAATTTCGTGCACTCCAGAACCATTTTCCCCCAAGATTTCATCCCAGGTCTCTTCAACTTGAAGTTGTCTGAATCATACATGGACTTTGTTTAGAGACAGAAATCAACACTATCTGATAGGGGAAGGCGTTGTTGGAGTTAGGATAGAAATTTGCAACAGGGAAGTAGTTTAAAAGAAAACAAAAGAAACTGAAGCAACAGCTTCAAATGATGTAGTTTCTTGTTGCCATACTAAGAAATCAAATGACAGTTGCATTTCTTTCTCTAAGGTTCAAGTTTAGAATATGTTACTTATTTTTAATTACATCAGTTAAGGAAGAGCTGACATAGTTTAAGTCTATAGGCAAGTTTAGGGAAAGTACCTCAGAGCTAGCAATAAAGGAGACTTTACTGCTCCATTTTTAAGAGTGGGAGGGGAGGATATAGTAGGAAAGCAGTAGTCCAAAAGCACAAAGTTTTGCGCAAGGCATTACTGCAGTGGCTGTGGCCCTGTGCCTTCTGTCAAGTGACTGAAGAGACTGGGCCAAATCTCTGGGACCTGTAAGGGGGCAAGCTGGAGAACAAACACACTGATCTTACCTTCCTCCTGCCCAGTGGTCTCCTGCTGTTGCCTCCCATTGACCAAAACCAGCTAAGAGAGCAGACGGCAAGCAGTCTTGTTGATGTATCTCACCCACCTGGACACAAACCAGACTGAGAAGGTAGCGGTGTTGACATGGAGGGGCAATAAAAACTTTCCACATATAAACCCTTCCTGGTCTAACTGTGTTTGTAAAACTCCAACTAAATTGTCTCAGTTTAAAAGGAAGGAAGCTTTTTATTACCTTCAAAAATGTTTTAAAAGTATGTAGTTTGAAAGCACTTCAGCTAATCACTGATTTAAAGATTCCTTTTGAACAAGAAACAACAAAGTAGGAAGTGAGAATTAAAATTATAAATAATTCTTAACAAAAAGGGAGAGACATTTTCAAGCAGCTTAGAAGACTTAGAAATTCAAATGACTTCAGTGTTACAGTGAAGTTTGAATCCTGACTAGGGACATTACTATTGAGAGTTCGTGCGGTTTACTCTTCTTAATCATAGGGTAGGCACTGCAATGTCCTACGGGCCCACAGGCAGTAGGTGCTCAACAATCTAAAGCTTTTATTGTTGTCGGGACTCTCTTGCTAAAGTCTTATTATAGATCATTGAGAATGCAAATAATATCCATTTTAGTGTAAAAGTGAGTCCTATAATCTTGCTTTAAAATTGTTAATGCCTATTATTGGAGTGCTTTTACAGTAAAAATAGGTTCTCTGTAGAATTTTTCAGAGGATATTCTTTGTTAGATATTTATGATCAGTCACCAATTTACTTAAAACATTCTAAAAGGATACTGGAGGAATAACAATCTCAGTTAAAGTGAATGATTTGTTCTCTACCAGACACAACTCCATCAACCATAATAAGAGTCAAGTATGTGTAATTCAACTCGTTTTAGACACATGTTCATGTTTGAAACAAGGAATGCAAGAGTAGTTGTCAGAATACAATTTTCAGCATACGGGAATCTCTTCCACTGCAGCTGGCCGCAATCCTTGTCAAAGGTCATGTAGACGAAAAGACAGAGTCAGAAGTGGCTATGAACTTCTAAAGCACATTTAGGAAACTGTACTACTACAAACCATATTCACTGAGCCAGAGAAAGCGCTACTCCTTTTATCGATAATGTAGTGTGATTTCAAAGCTGTTCTGAATTGAGTTAATGTAAGTTTCCATAACTATAAACAACAGAGGAGCAGACAATCAATCAAGGTCAGAAACCTACATAGCAGTGAATAGTTTTAATGTGCTATCAAGCTTCAGACCCAAGTGGACGCGTGTACACAGGGAGCAGTGAAACAGAATGAACTTTGAGATTCACAGTCCCTTCTTTCACTGAATTCCAAAGAAGTGGAAATCCTAAAATGTCTCTATCCTTCAATCACTGAACAGTATGGCCATTCTGCCACTCAACAGGGGTTGTGGTGTGGGAGGAGCCATTGATGAAAAGATGTACTCATTTCAGGAAAAATACAGTTGCAGTTTTCACAAAGATGACATCATAGCCACCAAGAGGATTAGATCTCACCTTGTTTGACAAGCTTTTTCTGACCCTCCAAGCTTGGGTTAGGCAGCTCTTCTGAGTACTTCTGGCACTCTATCATGTTGTATTGTGTGTGGTTACTTATCAAAATCTTTCACTAAACCACAATTTCCCTAAGGGCAGGTTCAGTCTCTTTAGTGTTCTGCTAGCACCTTGCATTGAACCTGAAACAAAATGTTTACTTGATAATTGTTTGTGGAGTAGAAGTAACAGCCAAAAGTGCTTTTAACTGGAGAAAAGGAGAACTACTTGTGACTGATCAGATATTTTTCTCGCCCCCTTTTAAACTGTGATTATTTTGGGGTGAAGGTTGCCTGTTCCTTGGTTAGCTAAGACATTTTTCCTGTAAAATGTTAATAAGTGCTGGTTTGGTTCCTTGGTTAGCTAAGACATTTTTCCTGTAAAATGTTAATAAGTGCTGGTGGAAAACAGACTCTGTGTTTAGAGTTTATTCTGACAAGAAGGAACTATATCCACTGTAGTTAATTCTCAATGCTTGCCCTTAGCAGACTTCACTGAGCTTATCAGTAGCTGGCTGCAATCTCCATAGAACAGGTGAGAGATTTCATGGAACACACCTGTAGCAAGCCAGTCTTTGCCCAAAGCAGGGTTAAAAGCTTTCTTGAGAACTGTGTTGTAATTTAATCAAGAATCAAAGAATTAAAAGGAACTTTTCTAGGATCCTATAAATCTTTGTGAATGTCAAGGCCTTTTTGATACTTTTCTCTTAGATATTAAACCATTGATAACCTAATCAATACTCAAACCTGAGTCCTGAGTTTATGAAACAGATGTTTGGGGCAAGGAAAGGCCTGATTCAAAACTCAGTAGTGTTTTCCTCACCTTCAAAATTTCGTTATACCACTCCTGATAATGGATAATTTTAAAAGTTATGATTGGGCAGTATTTGAAATTTGTAAGAAGTTAAAGAAATTTAAAAAAAAATCATGATAAGCCTGTAATCCTGGCACTCTGGGTGGATAAGGCAGAAAGGTCACAAATTCAAGCCCACCTTGGGCAATTTAGTGAATTAGACCCTATTTCAAAATTTAAAAAAAATTTTTTTTAAGTGACTGGGGTGTAGCTCAATGCAAAGGCACTGTGCCAAATTCTCAGTACCACTAAATAAATTATCAAATATACATAATGAAGAGAAAAAGTTAGTAGCCAAGAGAGGGAATTGTAATTCTTTAACTGAAAGTGAAAACTTACAAAGAAAATAGTCCTAGAGATGAGCATTCCTCAATTAGTAAGTATTGGTCTTGGTATATTATACTGAATAACTAGAGCATATAGAAAGTTTGCAATCAGAATACCTTTGGGAAAATATGCACTTAGTATCTCCCATGAAAAAATCCACTGGAAGCATTGGCCCCTCCAAAATTGACCAGTCATTACCAGCAACTTCATGATAATTAAACTCCCCCATATCCATGTGTTTTAATTTTTTGGTGGATGAGAGGGCTTCTCACCAATTTAATCTTTAAAATGATTTAAACTTATATAATTTCAAAATGTTTTCTTAAACATTTTATATTACTCTATCCCAATGTATAAATTTTTACTATTAGGACTTGAACATAAAATTATGAGACTTCTGTGATGATTAGGTGAAATAGAGAATTTTAAAATACTATTAAGTTAGCTTCTATTACATATAATGAGAATCTCCCAGATGGTATAGAAATCATTAAAAATTAATTTAATAACCACTGGACTTGTCTTAAAGTGTCTTGAACTGATAAGCCTTCCTAATCTTCTAATATTTCTCCAGTTCATTGATGAAGTAAAGTGACTGGCAATTTAAAACTGAGAATCCTATTATAATTATTAAAATGTAGCAGTTTTGGCTTGCCTAATGTATTTAAAGTGAATGTCTTAGTTATTTTTCAAGTTGATGAGACAAAATACCTGACCCCCAAAGTTAAGAGAGGAAAGGTTTATTTGACTTACCATTTGTAGAGGTTTCAGCCCATAGTCCACTGACTCCAAGGCAGTGCAGCATAGCAGACAAGCACTGCAGAGAAGAAACAGTTCAGGGCAGGCAGAAGGTAACAATGCAAGCATGCAAGGCATGGTGATGGCTCTTTCCATTCCTTATATATTATCCAGTTCTCTTAGGGCAGGTAGCACTCACACCCTTATTTCTAGTGCCCTTAATCCTAGCATTGCACCATGCATCAATTCCACCAACACGCATTCTAGATCCAACCATCTCTAGAAAAAGACCCATGTATGACCGCATGAGGCTTTAGGGGCATATCTAGATACAAACCCTAATAGTGAGTCACTACTCCTCAAAGAAAAACTGTACTTTATTGCAATTTACCTCAAACATTTCAAGTAATGAGAATTTATAAAAATATAAACCATTATTATTAATTCATGTGACACTAAATGGCACTTTAATGTTTGTTGATTGAGAAAGCATAGTAAAATGGTACTATAGGAATTCAATTTATTTATTTTTTTATTTTTTATTTATTTATTTTTTTCCGGCACTGGGGATTGAACTCACAACCTTGTGCTTGCCAGGGCAGGCACTTAAGCCGCTGAGCCAAACTCCCCAGCCCTGGTTTTTTGAGGCAGGGTCGCACTATGTAGCTCAGGCCAGCCTTGCGCTCGCGTTGTAGCCCAAGCCGGCCTCGAACTCACAACGCTCCACCTACCTCAGCCTCCCGAGTGCTGGGATTAAAGGCGTGCGCCACCACGCCCGGCTAGGAATTCAATTTAAAGTAAACATTTATTAATCTAAACAATAGCTCTATTTATTTGCACAGATTATGTGGTACATACTTTAATAACCTAACATATACTATATATATATATATATATATATATATATATATATATATATATTTGAAAAATTCTTGCAATACCTCTGCAGTGTTGGTAGCCAATGATGAATTTTATTGAACCATTGCTTTGTGCTATCAGTATTGTGGAAAAAGACCATCCAAGAAGATCCTTTATCAGTGAGTCAAAGATGTACTTAAACATTGTAACCTGCCTGTGCTGAGGACTTTCTTGGCTTTTCCTGATACTACAGTAGCACTAGAAAGAAGCCTCTTCTTAAGCAACTGAGGTGCCAATTAGTACACTCAAGGGCAAACACACCCATACACTTGTGTGTTAAGTGAGTACGAATGTCCCCTAAAGTTCCTAGTCAATACTACAGACTGATTAATACCACAAGAAGAGCCTGAATTGCTTTCATTAAATAAAGTTTTCAGCTCTATTTTTAATTCTGTGGATTGGGCTAAATTTTAAAAACACAGATCATTATATATCATGAGTTCATTTATTTTTAGGAAAATAAGCTTATTTTCTTTTCTAAAGATTATTTTACCAAATTGTCCTCATCTGCTTCTGGTAATTATCAATTAATAAGGAAAGTATGTGTTTGTTTTTATATCTGTCAGTCATGTGTATATAGTTTTCTTATATTATTTATATAATTATATATATATATATATATATATATACGCATAGTTTGCACTGACATAACTTCCAGAGGAGATGAAAAATTTTATAGCACTCCTGTAAGAAATGTTAAAATATTTTATTTTTGTCTCATATCTAACAGGCTTGTCAAGTTAGGTGTATATGTGTGGGCCGGCCTATACATGAACACTAATTAACTGGTTGTGTCACTTGAGTACAGAATGTCATCGAGCCAAATGTTAGAGACAACAGTATCTTATAGCAAAACAATTTTAGGGTGTTAGATATAAGAAAATTGTATTTATAAAATAGTTTAAAGAAAAATGAGAGAAATAGAAACAAAGGTGATGAAGAAATTGTATTTATAAAATAGTTTAAAGAAAAATGAGAGAAATAGAAACAAAGGTGATGAAAAAGTAGGAAACTGCAAGGCAAAATATGAAAAGAGATGAAATAACTAGTTTTTCAAGTCTGAAGCATCTTTTTCATTTTGCCCTCACTAATATGTTCAGTAATAACTAAATTTTTTCTTATCAGCTGCTGTTTCCTACTGTATGGCTTGGTAGTCATATCTTCCATCTTTTCCTAGATCATTTTCACTCTGTATATTCTTTTTTCTTTGGAAATATATGTGAACTTGTTAGACTATGCAAACACATTTTGTGGATCAAAAATATGGTCACGATGCAAAAGCTACAACACTGAGCCGGGAATTTGTCTTAGTGATAGAGCACTTGCCTAGCACATGAAATCTCTAGATTCAATACCCAGCATTGTAAAAAGGGAAAAATAATTTTTTTAAAAAAATCAAAGAAGTCACAGCACTAAAATAGGCATGGAGAATTTACATGTCAATAGCCATTCAAGAATGTTAAAAGAGCTCTAAGATACTTACATGAAGTAAGATAGTATAGTGCTGTGATTAGGAACCCAGGAGTTGTGTGTCCTGAATTCCCCTCCTTTCTCAACCATTTAGTAACTGTGATGATAGGGAAGTGACATCACTTTTCAACATCTTGGTTTCCTCATCTGCAAATGGAGATCATTATAATTGTATTTTTCAAAAGGTTGTAGTGAAACTAAAGGAAGGCATCATGTAAACACTTAAAGTGTCTACCAGCTATTCTTTTATTTACTAGCTATTGTTTTTATAGTTAACTTTATTAGCTTAGACACCAAATAGTTGGATATCAACATTTGAGTCCATTTTAAATTTTCTAAGAATGTCTAAAACAAAAATGCTCAGGCTAAATACTTTTATATTTCTTCTCTTGAGTTTATGTTATTGCATGAGTTAGCTCCTCATCCTAAAGTGAATAATGTGGAGAGTGTCCCAACCAAATTGCTGCTAGACTGCTCATTTTGACATGTGTCATTAAAAGGTGCTCGGTTGCTTTCCTTTCGACTGATTATAACTGTAGTATGGTTTAATTATTGAAAACTAGTAAAGGTTTAAAGTGAAAAAGAATCATCCTACTTTGTGAATACGTGCAATGATATTATGCCTATAATTAACACAACTGATTCTTATCCTTAGGCAAAATTATATAACTAGACTACAGGTACATATAAACATTTTAAGATCTTTGAGGACAAGGATTATAGCTTAGTGGTAGAGCACTTGTCTAGTATGCACAAGGATATGAATTTGATTCACAAAACAACCAAAATGCAAATGCATCTTGTCTTAGTTACTTTTCTCTCATTGCTGAGAAAAAAAAACCCCAACACCCAAAGTTAAGAAAGGAAAGGTTTATTTAGCTCCCAGTTTGTGGAGGTTTCTGCCCATAATCAGCTGGCTCCAAGGTAGAGTGGCATGTCTGAGGGGCAACAGCTCAGGATGGCAGAAGACATAAAAGCAACAAGAGCCTAAGGAAGTAGTGGAAGTATAAGACTCTTTTCCTCCCTTATATTGTATGCAGGCTATCTGCCTTCAGGTGGGTGTAGCACTCACACCATCTCCTTGCCTTTGTCTTGCACAAGCTCAGGATGTTTCCGAAGTAAGAATCTTGGTCCTCTGAAGAATCAGTTAGTTTAACTTCTAAATTTCTCAACGTGACACAATGAATAACATCTTAGAGCATAAACGGCCTCCCCAGGACATATCCTCTACACCCTAGGATGTAGAACTGCTAAGTTACTTAGTTAAGCTTCTAAATGTCTCAAGCTGACACACTACACATTACACATATTCTTAAATTATTATCTCAAAGATTATTATCTCACACTTATCCATAATCCAATACTTTCAGAAGGTCAGCTTTATCATAACCTTGTTGGCACTCACTGATTTTTTAAAGGTAACTTTGAAGGACTTAGAAGTCAAATAAATAGTTTGAATAACACAACTATCTTATTTTCCAAGTTATTAAGCATGATTTGGTCAGTAATTGTTTCCTATTTTCCTTTTGCTACAATCAAATTTGTTTATTTTATATTTGAAATGGAGTTTATCTTGTTTGTTATTTGAGTTGCCTTGAAAATGTTTTATTTGGTCCTGTGGCAAAGAAGTGATTGCAGGAGTGGTGATCTTACTGCTTTAAGATCAGCTGTGTGAGCACAGAGAAGCTCTAAATTTTTCTTCCAAATCATCTGCCTAAGTCCTGTTGGAAGTTGACACAGAGACAGTACAATTCAATAGCTCTGAACAGAGGTTACCACGGTTACCTGGAACAATGCACTAGAGGCTTCTTCCTAGGCTCATTGTACTCATACAATTACTTGTATGAATTTAAGCAAAAATATTCAAGTGTTATTTTTTAACCTTGTCAGTGGCATAAATTTTATTTTATTTATTCTGAATCATTTTGAAGGATGCATTTAAAATTCAGTTATACAGTTTTATGTCAAATAAATCCTTTGTGGCCTGTTTGGCCTACAGATTAATTTCAGTGCTCATGTTGACACTTGCTCAAGAGGAGAATTACATGGGAAGAAATGGTAATCATGGTGTTGAATACACATTACTTTATTATTTGTTAATATTTCCCTTATATAAGATGGTAATTGGAATGAAATGACTGTAACAAAGGAAAACCTCAGTTAGAACTTCCTATACCACATATTCAGATCTCCATTATGACCACTTTTCATCTCCATTCATGTTACTTTTTTCTATGGGTGACCTCCCACAACAAATACATTTAATTATTTTGTTTGTTTATTTGTTTTTCTCTCTCTTGTAGAAATAATTACCAAAAGGGTAGCAATTTTTAGTGTTTTTATTTTTATTGCTCTACTACATGTGTCTTAAGTAACGAACAACACATACTATGTGTTCAATACCTGTTAAATTAATGAATGAATGTAAAGAGATTTATAATTCTAGAAGATTCATTGAAGAACAAGATTAAATCTATGTGACTAGTATTTTAAGAATAAATGCTAGCAGTTTTAAGGTTTTTACAGATCTCTTAAAGCTATAATAATCTGACAATGTCAGTCAAAACCTTTAAAATGCAAGTGAAGAGCATACCTGGTGATATCTGAGGTTTTTTTATACCAGACTTTCTTTATTTAGCAAAAATATCCTCAACACCAAATTTTCAGTAGCTGGAAATATGATCTATTTAATTTAAAGAATCTAGTGTTCTGAATGCTGTTGTTTAAATTTACTCCTTACATTCAATAATTTCAATTTTTATTGAAAATGTTTTGTGAAATAAATCCATCAACTTCCAAGTCCTTGCAACTAAATATACTACATATAATTTATTCAAAAACATTTATTATTAACTACCTAGACATTTGATAATATTAGAGAACTAATGATCATTTTAGATAGACAGTAGTATTTGAATTATGCTAAAATAGTCATGATCTTTTAGAATCACATACTAAAATAATTAAAAACAACAATATGTCTGAGAATTTTTTTTAAATAATATAGAGGCAGAATGGATGGGATTGCGGATAGTGCTAGGTCAGTTAGTGATGATAGGAATTTTACTAAGGATTGATGATGGACATATTATTCATTCCACTTCCCGGTATATTAAATATTCTTCATAAGAGTAGAAGGAGGAAGGCAAGAGTATGATTGAAAAGTGAAGGAGAACAAAAGTACTTATGGAAGAATAGATATTGGAGAGCCATATAAGCAATTCTGTATAAAGTAATAGCTAAGATAAGGACAGTTGACTTTATTGAACACTTATGTGCCAAGCACTATTTAATTCTAATCTTCAAAATAATCCTATGACTTAGGCCCTATTATTATTAAGATTTTTCAGGTGAGGAAATTTAAATTCAAAGAGGTTAAGCAACTCATCCAAGATATAAGTGGTGAAACTTTCAAACATTTTATTTCACTTAATCTAAGATGCTAGTGTGTGGTATATTTACATCATAGAGTGCATTATATTGTAAAGTGTCAAGTGCATTTTAAGGTGTACTACTATTTTATATTTCTCTGAGAAGAATAACTTACAATTTTTCTCTTGTATCATTTTTTGTACAGAAAATGAAAATATGAACAATAAATTAAACTCTTCCTTAAGCATTTAACATTCAGAGGATGACTCATTCAAATCTTTCTTGACTCAGAGGTATGAAACTATGTTTCTCCCTGTGATATGAGCCCTGCATCAAGAGAAGCAGTGTTGCAACATTCATTAGAAGAATGTTCTATTATTGTCTTGGAACATTGCTCCAAGCCAGTGAAATCTATTCAGCACTTTCCTGAGTTTACCAAAAATCATCACTGTAGTTTTCAACGATCGCTAGAACCTTTAGACCTTCATAAAATAATCCTTAAATGCTTAAATAACTGGGAAACTAGACAGACCATAGTTGTTTGTCAGGTCAAGAATAATAAACAAGTGAGTGTTATGGGTTCAAAACCAGCATAGGAGACCAAGAGCCAATTAGGAATTTAAAAGAGCCTTTATTATCCAGGCCCTGCAGCTGGCCTGCCACTTCGCACAGGGAGATGGCAAAACAACAGCCTTGAGCCCTTACAGCAAGCAGAATATAAAGCAAAAATCCACATCCTGATTTGCACAGTCACCCATTACTCTTGGTTAAATCTAGAACAAGGAGTTCACTCTGTAACTAACTGTGAACAATACAAAGAACTTGGTTTGGCAAATACATGGTTTAGTGTACACATGTTCTTTTAGGGGCAAACTGACCTCATTATACTTCCTCTTATTCACTTTCCACAACCTGGGGTGATCTGGGGGTCAGCTTTGTGGAATTTTCCTATGTGGGCCATCACATTCCCCACTGGTTTTCTGGGGGAATCAAATCACCGTTTCCTCATCTTCATTATTCTCATCTTGTAGAAAATCTTAATAAGTTCTGAGGACCAGCATCTTTACAGATTGGACTCGATCTGGACATAATTTAACATACAATTTATAACACAAGGGTTTATTGTAATGGTCAGGAGCAACAACAGTAGCTGTCTAGCTAAGGCCGACAGCATAGTAGTTAGCCAGGGGGACATGGTGAATAAGCCCTCATACCAGCTTTGTCCCTGTTTTTTTGGTTTTTTTTTGTTGTTTGTTTGTTTGTTTTTAAATCTTATAACCTTTTTTTTAAGTTGGCTTAAGCTTCTCCTAATTACTCCTGAGTGATTGATGTAAAAACAACAAGTTTCTCTCAAGACTAATCATCATCCTCCTTGTTTAAGGAAGAGTAAATCTAAACCTCTTTTATTTTGAAATACCATCTCTGCTAGTGATCCCATGGACTTTTCTAACTTGTTGACTGACTTTTTTAAGGTTTCCAGGTCCTGATCTATCTGTTGACTAAGGTCTTTTTAACTTTGATCTGTTAGAATAAGGGCAGATGTCTCTAGCACTATAAAACCTGCCAGCCCAATTGCCAAAAGTGCTAGTATAAGGATGGGGTCTCTCTTGACTCTTATTGAGCTGGCTGGCTCCATGTGTAGTCTCCCTCCTTTACCCAAGTAGTAGTATACTTGGGGAAAAATATGGCTCAGTATATACAGTTCAGGGGGACCAGATACAGCATGATGATTAAACAAACAGGGAGTAACACCATCAGTACAAGCAAACCAAGCCCCAGGTGGGGCCTCCAGGTGTAACCCAGGGAAATCTGACCCATTTACAATTTTTTGACCTTTAGCAGGTTGCTGGTGGCTTGAAGTATCTACGTTGTCTCTGGGATGTCCTCTGCTGGCTTGATGTGGGGGTGATGGATCTAGTGATTTTTTCCAGTAACCTTTTCCATGGCAGGAGTACTCAGTATCACAGCAAAAGGTCCGTTTTAACATGTACCTCAGAGGAAGAGTCTCTCTTTTTTACCTCAACTTGGGATCTGAGAAGGGCTGCAGGAAGATCATGAAGTCTCTCAGGGATCACCTGGTGAGTTCAGAAGAGGCGGTGAGTGGCCTGAAGGGAGTGTTGGAGAGCCTGTAGGGACTTAATGAGTTTCCCGTTATCAATGTAGCCAACTTTTTATCATGTATCTTCGGAACCAGACGGGGAGGCTGGCCATATATGGCCTCAAAAGGGGGTGACACCTTGTATATATGGAGTACACTGAACATGCAAAAGGGCAAAAAGAAGGAGACTTACCCAGTTTTCACCAGTCTCTGAAGCCATTTTGGAAATGGTTTCCTTAATTGTTCAGTTTATCCTTTTTACTTGGCCTGAGCTTTGAGGCCTATAGACGCAATGTTATTTCCAATTGAATTTTAAAGGCTTAGCCAAATTTTGAGTAATCTGTGCTATAAAAGCTGGACCATTGTTGGACCCCATGGTTATGGGCAGGACAAATCGAGGCACTATCTCATATAGCTTTTTTGTTACTACAACAGCAGACATAGTCTGTGTGGCAAAAACTTTAGTCCATCTAGTAAAGGTGTCTATGAATACTAAGAGATATTTGTATCCTCTTTTTCCCGGTCCCATTTCAGTAAAGTCAGTTTCCCAGTGGTCTTCTGGGAAGTGCCCCCAACTGGCAGGTTCGTTTATCCAATGGGAGTCACTTGGGGTTTACCAAAATACACTGGGGACATCTGTGACTTGTTTCTTTAGCTAATTGAGTTAGCCTCGGGATAATGTAATGGTCTCAGAACAGTTCTGCCAATTTTGTTCTGCCCAGGTGCATGGCCCTATGCGTGTTTTGAATCACTTCTTATCTCAATACCTCAGGGACAAGAATTCACCCATCAGAGAGTTTGTGCCATCCTTCTGATGTGAGGGTTGTTTGTAAAGTTCTCACCAATTTCAAGTCTGGGTCCATGTACTTGGGTCAGGCCAAAATCAGTGCGGGGACTACAGGGAGAATCTCGATAGGCCCCACTGGTTTTAGGGTGGCCTCCCTGGTGATCTTATCAGCCAGGGCATTTTCTCGGGATACTGGAGTGTCATCCTTTTGATGTTTCCTGTAATGCTTGATGACTACCTTTTGGGGAAGCCATATTGCAGCCAAGAGATCTAAGACCTATGGAGCATTTTTGATTTTTTTTCCCCCAGTGGTCAGAAGGCCTCTTTCTTGGTGAATGGCCCCCATGGACACGTACGGTGGCAAAGGCATACTGGCTGTCAGTGCACACATTTATAATTTTATCTTTTCCCCATCTGAAGGCCTGAGGTAGAGCCACTAGTTCTGTCTTTTGTGCTGGGGCTCTCTGTCCTAAGACTTGGGCCCATACTACCTCAGTTTATGTAGTTATGGCGGCTCCTGCCACCCTGGTACTTTCATGGAGGTATCTGCTCCTGTCAGTGAAGAGAGTGGCTTCCAGGTTGGCAACTGGGACATCAGTTAGGTCCATCCTCAGACTGGAGGTGGCCTCCACAACATCTAGGTAGTCATGGAAGGACAATTCTGGGTCATCATCTGGTAGGAGGGTGGCAGGATTTAATGCCATAGTGGACAGGAACGCAGTTTGGTCTGGGCCCAATAAGAGTGCCTGATGCTGGACGATTCTGGCATTTACAAGCCATCAGTCGGGAGGACTTTTTAATAGGGCCTCTATTGCATGGGAGGCCACAATCTGAAGTTGTTGTCCAAATGTCAGTTTTGTGGCCTCCTTAACCAACAGGACAGTAGCAGCTATTGTCTTCAGGCAGTATGGCCAGCCGGCAGCAGTGGGATCTAACCACTTTGAGAGATAAGCCATAGGTGTCTTCCAGGGGCCGAGATATTGAATCATGACCCCTTTGGTGATACCTCGGCTCTCAGCCACATTGAGTTAGAAAGGCTTGGTTAGGTCTGGCACAGCCAAAGCAGGAGCTGTAGTAAGGGCCAATTTTAATTTTTGAAAAGCTTGTTCTTCTATTTGAGTCCATATTAGCCCTTCTGTTGGGTTCCCTCCCGTGGAGGCATAGAGCAGTTGGGCTAGTTCAGCCAATCCAAGAATCCACAGGTGGCAGTAACCAAGGGCCCCCAGGAATTCTCTGACTTGGCGTTTTGTTTCCAATGGCCCTCTTTTTTACAATATAAACTTTTTGAGCAATCTCCATTAACTCTGATAACACCTTTCCTTTAAATCCCTCTAGCTTCTGAAGTTTTTTTCTAATATTTGGGGCCAACTCGGAGACAAATGCAAAATTTAAAACACATCTGTTTTCAGGTGGCTCTGAGTTAATAGGGTTATAAATGCAATAGGGCTTTAGGAGGTGCTCCAGGAAAGCTGATGGAGCCTCATCGGGATCCTGGCTTACCTGTCACCTTAGACAAATTCATGGGTGTATTGGGTATGCTATGTCCCCCCAAGTCCTCACATACTTTTGATGGGGCTAAGTCTGGCGCCTGCTTGTGTTTGGTTTGCTGTACCCGGCCAGGGGTGGAGCCGACATACAGTGTAAGGGAAGGCGGGTCTTCCGCTTCCGCCTCTCTCTCTCTTGCCAGTGCGGCTTGCGGCTTGCAGCTTGCAGCCGCCATGAACAGCAGGCCCGCCATGCCACGCTATCTTGGAGCCAACTAATAGACTGAAACTCCCAAGAAACTGTAAGAATAAACCTTTCCTTCCCTAATTTTGGGCATCAAGTATTTTGTCTCGGCAATGAGTAAAAAGTAACCAAGACAATGGGCTTTTGGGTGGCTGCCTTTAAGGTGCCCAAGAGAGTCTGGCGATACCGTTTGAAAGCCTCCTTACCTCTATTCTCGCTGGGGTCCCAGGCAGGGCAGACAGAAGGAAATATCAGATCCAGAGGGTAAGAGCAGGATATATTTATTGAGAGAAAGAAAGCCTCTGCCTGAGGGACAGAAGGGTACCTGAGTGGGTTGCCAAAGACTGTCACTTCTAGGGACTTTTATAGGGTAAAACTATGATGGGGAAAACTGGGAACTTGTAAGGCAGCTGGGTATAAGGTGGGACATAACCATGGTTAACCAATAAGATTAATTATTCAGGTAAAATTGATTAAATCAAGGACAAATGGGGAAGCGAGTCACATAGTAAACAGGGGATGCTTATCAACAATGACTCTTCCTGTAAGAGGGTAGGATGTTGATTCTGTGACTTCTTCAGGGTGGAGAGAATTATTTAGAATATGAATTCCTAGGATATGGGTGCATTTGTTCTGCCTTTTGTCTTGATATCTGGCCCACAGCAAGAGGTGTGTGTCTCTTCCAAGGTCACAAGACATCTGGTCCTCTGTGCCAGTTTCCTTGAGGGCCTACCCCTGTCTGACTGCCTATAATATTTCTAACTAACTCAGTAGCCTGTAACACGATGGACCCAGGATGAGCTTTTGACCCAAACTCTGGATACACTCCTGCTCCTCAAAAGTGAAAAGTGTCTGGAGAATTCGTTGGCAGTAGGATGACTTTTGTGTATGGGGGGACCTGTGACAGGACAACTTGCGAGCAGGGTGAGTGCCAGGGTTGATAATATTTGACCCATTTTGGGAGGTCCAACACCAAATCAATCCATGCCTTAATATAGGTGACCTTGTCAGGTTGTCCGGGCATTGTGAAAATAACCTGGCAGACCTGCTGAAGCAAAGAAAAGTTAAAAGAGCCTTCTGGGAGCCAATTAACATCTGAAAAAGTGGACCATTCCAGTTCAAAAAGGTCTGGTTTGCCTGGTGTCTCCGTAACTGGAGGCTCTTTGCTTGAAAGTCCTGAAAATGGTTAAGGATACATTGCAAAGGTGACTACGGAGGACACCGGAGCAGAAGTGGACTGTCCCATAACACAGAAGACAATGACAGACAAAACAAGACAGGCAACCAGACTGACAAAATCTGATACCACCAGCCATTGTCATGGTCTGGGGTTGAGTCTCAGGGATAATGTTGCATCGAACTCTTCCGAAGACTCCCGAAGGGTGCCCCACTGAACAGAAACAGTCTTACTGGTAAGAATCCTGATGGCTCGATCCAAATGTGTGTCCGAGTTTTTGGTTTCACTTTGAAACAAAAAGTTCCTCAGGGCTGAGGAATGTCTCTCAGTGGGTCCCCTGAGGAATAAATATGTCAAAGAGACTTGGCTCTTATCATTCCCATGTATGTGGAATACCGAATGGGCCCCCAAATGTTATAGGTTCAAAATGAGCATAGGAGACCAAGCAGTCAATTCGGAATTTAAAAGAGCCTTTATTAGCTGGACCCAGCAACTGGCCTGCCACTTCGCACAGGGCGACGGCAGAACAATAGCCTTGAGCCCTTACAGCAAGCAGAATATAAAGCAAAAATCCACATCCTGATTTGCACAGTCACCCATTACTCTTGGCTAAATCTAGAACAAGGAGTTCAATCTGTAACTAACTGTGAACAATACAAAGAACTTGGTTTAGCAAATACATTGTTTAGTGTACATATGTTCTTTTAGGGGCAAACTGACCTCATTGTACTTCTTCTTTTTCACTTTCCACACCCTGGGGTGATCTGGGGGTCAGCTTTGTGGAATTTTCCTATGTGAACCATCACACTGAGTACTTTCATAAACAAGTGAAAATATGTCAAAAGCACCACTTGGACGCATAATGAATTCAGAGATATTGAACTGTGAAAAAAGGCAAATGTCTCAGAATAGATGAGATTAAGACAATTTAACTAAGTAATGATGCATAGGTTTTCAGTACGTGTATATAAACTGCTTCATAATGGAAGATTAGATAAGATGTGAAAGGAGGTTTGGGACTTAACTTTTGCTGAACCATATATTTCATGACAAGGAGATTTTTACTTTACTCAGGAAGAGAGTAGGTATTTAAAGACAGTTCTTCAAAAAGTGTGTAAAGTAAAATCTGCTTAATTTGAAAAGATAGCTGACAGGAATATAGAGTATGGCTGGGAAGTATGTTGTGGAAAAACCAATATCAAACCAAATGGAAGACTGCTTGCACTGAGGAATCTAGCAGGCAACTTAATTGGTCTTACATCAGTGAGCCTGGGTACTGTAACAGAGTCCAAATCACCAGCCACAAATCAGTTTAGAGTTCAGTTTAAATACAGTTTGCATAATGGCATTTATTTATTTAGTTAGTTAGTTTTTGTCTTTTTGAGACACGGTCTCACTATGCAGTTCAGGCTGGCCTTGGGCTCACTTTGTATTCCAGGTTGGTCTCAAACACTCAATGATCCTCTTGCCTCAGTCTCCCAAGTGCTGGGATTATAGGAGGGCACCACCACACCCGGCTATTAGGACCATGTATCTTTGCAACATAATGGCATATAAAATATTAAAAATGTAATGATTATGAGCTTTTCCATATAATTACCATTCCAATAGCATTATTAAACTTGTTTATGGAAATACCATTTACATAGTAATATTTGACAAATTTAGCTACTTAAATTTTTGCTTATGTTTCTCACCTGCTACATATGCAGAGGTGTTGCTCTGTGAAAATAAAAAGTCAGCATGCGTGTGCATGGTTCTTTTATGAACAAAACACACACAAGTATATGAGTAAAGAAGGAGTGAGTCATTAGCATTACCAATAGACTAAAGATCCTGAACACAAATTTTTCCCTACTTGAATATTTCCTTGATGTGAACTTGCAATATCTAGTTTTACTTCTATATACCTTTTTGGCTGTGGTCAATACAAACTACTTACATCCTTACTGGAAAAATTATTAAAACGAAATTTTGTATTTGGTTGAAGGAATAAAATTTGAGGAAAATAAAGACTGGAATCATGGGACCATGTAATGATGCTTTTACTTTTTATTATATATCATGTTGCATATAATCCATACAGTTTATCCTTCTGAAGTGGTTGTGCAGCTATCACTATATTCAAACCAATTGTAGAACATTTTAATTGAACTCTCATAAAGTCCTCGTTCATTAGTAGTTACAGTTACTGACAGTGTCCTCCATGTCCCCTGTGCCAGTCCTATGCAATCAATAATCTTTCTATCATAAGTTTACCTACTCTGGACTTACACACACAGTCATGAATCATTTGATGATGGGGATATGTTCTGAGAAAGTCTCCATTAGATGTAATTGTGTGAACATTGGAGAGTATACTTACACAAACTAAAGCAGCTATAATATCACTAGGGAATAAAATCTCACATGGGATCACTGTGTATGTGATCCATTGTGAATGAAATGGCATTCTAAGACACTTAGAATCACACAATACAGTTGTCTGTGTATAGCCTTGGGTTCCATGTCTGTGAATTCAAATATAGATCAAAAGTACTTATAAAAAATTCCAGAGAATTCCAAAGAGCAAGACCTGAATTAGTTTGGTATCAAGCATGGCACTCAACTTATGCTAAATAGGTGATGTATTAAACTGCCGTAGTAATTTCCCAGATCCTCAGGGCCTCTTCTGCAAGCATTGTTTGAACAGTTGTTATCTCGTATCTATTTGTATATTGTGATTCCATGTGTACTGAATATGTTATAAAGATTTTGTCACTATTAAGTAAACAAATAACAGCTATTTGTATAACACATTGTATTAGTATAATACAGTAATAATCTAGAGATGATTTAAAGGAATGATTTTAAAATGGTATACACACATGTACCAATTCCTCATGATGAATGTATTTAATATACATTACAAACATATACTAATAAAAAAGAGAAAGAAAAGGGAAGATTACATAGATTATGTATGTCATTTTATGTAAGGGATATGCTTGATTCTGGAATCACAGATACATGATGATTTATTAGATACATGATTTTGGTATCTGGAATCAATCCCTTGTGATTATTGAAAAATTACTATTGTACTATTTTGTAATTGACTTATTTCATAAAACACAATAGTTTTAAATTCATTCATGTTGTCATGTGCATTAGTACTTAGTTCATATTTATTGCCAAATAACATTTCATTGTATGAGTGTACTATATTTTGTTTATCCTATAATCCTTTTGTTTATCCTTTTTGGCCACTATGAATAATGCTCTCAAGTATTTTTATACAAATTTTGTACAAACGTATGTTTTTGTTTCTCTTGGGTGTATACCTAGAAGAGGAATTTCTAGATGAGTGTACTATATTTCAACTTACTATATTATAGTAAGTTGAAACTTTTTTAGGAACTGCCAGATTATTTTCCACAGCACCTGACTAATTTGCATTAACCAGTTTACTTTCTTCTGCAATGTAGGAGAATGCATCCTACACCCTTGCCAACCATTATTACCTATCTTTTTGATTATTGTTACCCTTGTAAATGTAAAGTGGTCTTTAGTTTTACTTTTGACATGTATTTTCATAATGACTAATGATATTTAGTGTTTTTCTCATGCACTTATTAACTGTTTGTATGTCTTCCTTTAAGAAATGTCTATTTAGATGTTTTGTTCTTTTTAAAATGAGAATATATTTCTTTTTATTATTAAGTTGTGAAAGTTCTTTATAGACTATTGATACAAATCCCTTATTAGATACACGTGACTTAAAAATATCTCACCCCATTCTGTGGCTTGCATCTTCACTTTCTTTCTTTCTTTTTTTTTTTTAAGAAAAATTTATTAAGAGAAAGAAAGTTTCTGTCTGAGAGACATAGAAGGGGTCCCAAGTGGGTTGCCAAAGACTCTGTCTTACTAATGACTTTTATAGAGTAAAACCATGATGGGGAAAACTGGGAACTCACAAGGCAGATGGGCATGAGGTGGGACAGAACTGTGGTCAACCAATAAGATTAATTGTTTAGGTAAAATTGACCAAATCAGGGACAAATGGGGAATCGAGTCTCATAGCAAGGGAGCATTCTTACGGATCAGTGACTTTCTGTAGTTGTTTGGGATGGTAATTCCTGGCTTCTCAAGGTGATCTATACCTAATCCCTAATGCTGATACTTAGGGTGTGGTTTCATTTGTTCTGCCTTCTGTCTTGAGATCTGGCCCACAGCAAGAGGTGTGTGTCTCTTCTAAGGTCACAAGACATCTGATTCTCTGGGCCAGTTTCCTTGAGAGCCTATCCCTGTCTGACTGCCTATAAAATTTCTAACTAACTCAGCTGCCTGTAACATTCTCCCCTCTGAAGAAGTAACCTGAACTGCCATGAGGCGTAATGGACAATGACCAACCTGGCTTCTTCAGCCTGAAAAGGGTCGTAGTTGTTGAATGGCAGTCAGGGATACTCTGCAGAGGTTCTAACTAATGGCCCTCAGTAGATACCAGGCATTTTCATCTTGGGTAGGTATACAGTTTTAAGTCTGAAGGAGACAAAGCCAGAGAAACAATTAAGTATGCATAGGCCAAATAATGGAATCAACATCTTAACTTTCTTTACAGTAGCCTTTGAAGCATGAATGTGCTCTTGTTGAGTGAGTCCAATTTATCTATCTTTGTTTCTTACATGTAGCTTTTACAATAAAGTATTTTCAAGTTAAAAACATTGAAAAATAAACTGGGCCTTAAGCATAAGTACAATTTTTAAAAATTATTTTCTGATGTATTTTTGGATACAGCACCTTAATTACTCTAAAAGTCTCAGACTAAGTGAATGTTGAAGTAATCAACTTCATATCAAGCAAAAATTATTTTTAACTTTTGAAACAAGATATAGTCTGGGAAAAGTGATTATTCATATGCATGTCTTCTGGAACAACATAAAATGAATATGCAAGCTTTTATTCTTAAACTCTACAGGAGAGTTCCCTGAAGAAGCAAGAATATAAAACAAAGCCAACTATACACACACACACACACACACATACACACGAGCACATACATTTATTTAAATCATTCAAGATGCCCTCAACATGTTCTTAATTTAGCTTAAAGTTTTTTAATCTTGATTTTTAGTGAATACAAGTCTTTTTATTCTCTCAAGGCAAAGCCTCACATATTTCAAAACTGCACAGGTTCCATTTATAATAATTAAGAGGTTATTTCTGTAAATATTGTAGTTGATATAGCTATGTTTTTTTAATTTGTAATTTCTTAAACTGTAAATTATGCTGTCAAAGTATTTTCAAGTTTCTAAATTTACCTTTTTTTTTATGACTTTCTAAGTTGATCAGGGGTCAGTGTATCACTAAGGTAAATAAAATATGTATCTTCCTGTAGTATTTACTCTCAGTATCACTTGCTTTCATTTTGTAATATAAGCTTATCTATGCAAGATTTAAGATTCTCAATATGTTTTTTCAGATAAGATACTGAAATATAATTATATATGTATGTTATAGGAAATTAGAATTTTTTTCTTAAATATTTCACCTACAGAAACATTTGAATAATTTCTTATCTTAGGGAAAGTTCAGGCTAAAATATCATTCTGCACCTTGGCTATTCTGTGTTGCTTTCATTGTTTTAATTATACTTTCTTAATGCATGTTAGTATTGCATAATTATAGTTTTTTTTTCCTGGAAAGTTGGTACACGTGTTAACTCTGTGGTTTTTAACCAAGACTTACTAGGCTTGGTAAATCTCTTCTGCAAATTCTGCTAACTTCTATCACCAGATTTAAGAAAAATCATAGGAATTCCTAAAACCAATTAACTATATTGTATACTTTTCAAGAAAAAAGTGAATTTAATTTTACCTTTGGAAATGTCTCTTGGAAATTAGTGCCTATAGTGCTGAGCCATTCAGGACAAAAATGAGAGAGCATAGAGTATGGTTTATATTTTTTAACTTTCCTGCCAGAATCTACCACTATAGATAGGAAGTGGGCCATCAGCCATCAACAAATGGTTTCCAGAACTGTCAGAACACTATCAGTGCAGTCTCCCTTCTTTCCAATCAATTTCAGTAAACACTTTGGGAATAAATGCATGGTTGAAAATCTGAATGTGGATAATTTATGTAAATATATATGAATATGATTCTAAAATTAAATAGAAATAAATTTATATATAATTATATTTAAATTCATATTTTAACTATGAGTATAACTATAAAAGATTATAGAATTCTATTATAGAAGTTTGTATACTTAGGGTTTTTTTTTGCTTTACTTTGTTTTATTTTTGGTACCAGGGATCGAACTCACAACCTTGTGTTTGCCAGGCAGGTGCTTGTGCCACTGAGCTATATTGCCAACCTAAAGCTTGTATACTTTGATATTTTATTTAACTGTGGCAGACAGCAGCAATGTTTAGTACTAATGCTTTATATATATATATATACCAGTTAAGACATATATATATACCAGTTTATATATATATATATATATATATATATATATATATATA
>RJWM01014854.1:0-12500 GCA_004363535.1 Dasyprocta punctata | reverse complement strand
CAGCAATTTGTTCAAGCCTTAAGAACCACTTAATTAAATTATTACCTGCTGGAGCACCATCTGTTTTTGTCCTAGAAATAACAAGCATAGCTTTCTTTTACATAGGCTTGATAAATACATAGAAACTGCCAAAAAGCAATAAATATCTTCAGCAGATGGACTGAGGCACTTCAATCTCTATACAGTCAGTCTTGATTGTTCTGGGTATAGCTAAATGGATTTTTCTGGATAGATTCCTTTCAAAATATATTTTGTGCAGGAGAAAAGTTGATCAATCTTCTTCCATAGATCTCTTCACATTTTCCCCTTCAAGATAAAGAATGTGGTTTCTTTTTTAACCTTCTGTTGCCCAGATACCAAACACCAGTTCTGAAAGTATATGCTGAGAGCAACTTTATAATTAATCCGAGGAATGTGAAGTTTCTAAGTTCTAGAACACATTTTCCAGTGGCTGCCTCTTCAAAGATTGCTTCCTTCTTCCTTTGGCTCCTGTGATCCCCTTCTACTTGGTCAAAGTCTTCACATCCAATAGGCAAACAGGAGAGTCTGATGATTCTTTTTCCAATTCCAGACTTTTGTGTTCTGTTCAGAGATTGGAGAAATGCAAGCATTCATTGAGGGAATTTCTGTATCTGTGATGTTGAAGAATTGGAGTGATTTATTTAATTAGTATTGACCAATTTTTATCCATCATTTGTAATCTTTCCTTAATTATGTAATACTAATTAGTAGTACTTAAAGCATACATTTATGAAATTACGTGTGCTTTGTCTCTCTCTCTCTCTCTCACACACACACACACACACACACACATACACACATAGACACATAGACTAAGGTCAAGGGTTTATCACAGTGGTAAAGCACTTTACTAGTTTGTGTAAAGCTTCTGTTTAGTTCTAACCATGGCCAAAGGAAAAAAAAAACTGAAGTTTCATTCTCTGTGTTATATACATGTGCCAGCTCTCCACAAGGAATGCAATCACTATGGACTGCAAACATTTATTAATAAAAAATAAAAATTGAGGGGAAAATTGCAGTTCCATCTATGAAGAAAAGTGACTAGTCTTGTTCTTCAAAGCTAGTAATTATGGATCAGAATTCAAATGTAGGTCTCTCAATATCTACTAGTTTATAATTTTAAAACAGTAGCAGTTATACAGGATCATATATTCTATTAAATGCCTTTAATTGCAACATTTAATTTCATTCATCATAGGAATACCCTAGCTAGATATTACCATGTTGTTTAGAAGATGAAATGAGCTAAAATAATTACTACATGACACATTGCTGGCAATTCTGTATCCTTAAGTTCTGAACTCATTTAAGATGCTGTAACTATTTGGAGTCTGTTGAGCAACAACTAGGTTCCAGTTACTATGATAGACTGTAAAGATGAAAGATAACTAAGTGAGTTAGCTGCAACACAGACTGGACTCAGGGATATATCAGACTGCAAAACAGTGGGTGCAGTGTGTGCCTAGAAGAAACTTGAAACAAGAAGTTGAGAAGGGACAGAGTGTAAGTTTAGACCATGACTTAAAAGTCATATGGTTTAGAAAAGAACCTGTTTGATGTTCTGTTCATCCAGGAAATAAATCTTATAAGGTTTTTGTCTTTTTTTTTTTTTGTACTGAAAATGGAATCCAGGATTTCACACATACTAGGCAAGTACTCTACTACTGAGCTATATCTCCAACCCCACCTCATAGGACTTTAAACACTCAGGTGGCATGATCAAATTTGTATTTGCGGGAAAACAGCTTGTGAGGTGTTCTGGTTATTTGTGGCAAGTGACTATCTCAAACTATCCCAAGATTTTGTGACTTTGATCATCAACTCTTTTATATCTTGTTAACTGATCAGGAATATGGGTAAGTTCCAGGTGCTTACTCTTTTGCTCTCCATGGCTTTGGCTGCTTGTTGCTTGTGGTGTCCAGCTGGTGACTCTCCTGGTCTGGAGGACCAAGATAACTTTGCATATATGTCTGACACTTTGGCTTGGCTGTCTAGCTCAGCTTCTCCTTAAGGTCAGGGTATCCCTATCCTAGTCTCTCAACAAGATAATTTGACTTTCCTAGAGAAAGAGTACTTGGAGATATGATTTTATCATATGGGTATTTTGTTGATATGTTTGGTAGTATTATACCAGCTATGGTTATATAGGTATTTCATTGATATGATTTTATCATATAAGTATTTCATTGATATGTTTGGTAGTATTGCATAGGCTATGGTTATGGAGAATAGTGAAGATGAAAAGACTTGTAGGTCTCAGTAGCTGAAGTCTGTGTAGAGTGTTAGCATGAAGAGTCTTACATTTTCATACATAATGTCAGAGACTATAAATTCCACAGCAGCCAGTAAAGGATGGGTCAAGCCTTATTATTATTTACTATAATTCCACTATTATTTTGAAGACTCAAGATTTGTTGTATTTTGAAATGATAGGTAAAAATATAATTGTTGCTTTGGTAATTTCAAATAAAAATCCATCTGTATCATTTAAGATACATCATTATTAGTATATACAAAAAATGAAGTGACCTTTTTATAGTCAGTTATATTATTTTTAAATGGGTACCTGAGACATGAATAGTGAAAGAAATAAAAATGGAAATGTCCAATGAAATAATGGGAAAAACTGTTGTGAAGCAAACATACATAAGTAAAAAAAGATGCAATAAGGGCAGAAACAAAAGAAGTGGGAAGGAAAGCTAAAGTTCATATTGGCAAAGTAATATTTGGCATTTTAAGTTGAAGAGCTAGTAAAAATGTAACATTTTTCATGCATTATTATAATAAACCAACTTTCTAGGGTGTCAGTTATACAGAAATTCTGTTAAGTGTTTCACATTTAATGTCTTTGTGAATATTGCATTTTCATGCCTTTGCGTGACATTTAATTTCATATCAGCATCACTTTCATGTGCTATTGGAGGTCTTTCATTTTTTATAATAGTCCTGTTCATAAATAAAATATAAATGACATAGGCAGTGCTCAATACATTTTTAATAAATTGTTTTATAACTTCAATTTAGCCAAAACTGTTAGATTACAAGTATGTACATTTTATGTTTATTTTTACTATTTTAATTTATTAGTACATGTGTGTAGTACACAATATTTGCATTCCTTATGGAAAGTTAATGCATGTACCTAACACATCTTAATTCCTTTTTCATTCCTTTTCTCTTCCCTCCTTCCCCCTCTACCCATCCCTTGATCCCCCCCCCTTTTTTTCTTTTGGTACATTTTTACAATACACAATGTTTATATTCCTTGCATAGCATGGGTACATAGATATAAAACAATTCAATTCGTTTTTGTCCCTTGTCTCTTCCCACCCTCTGTCTCCCTCTACAAAAATTAACTCCTCAGTGTCAGATCGTCACCTAGATATATCATTTTGTATCTATTTTTTTAATTGTACTGGGTCTCAAATGCACAACCTCATGCCAGGAAGGTGCTTATGCCACTGAGCTAAATCCCTGGACCCTTCGTTTTGTTTCTAATTATTCAAACGTATGTTGTACTGAAAAGGTTAACAGGATAACAATTTAGTACTATATTTAAAGAAAGGTCACATTTAAAAAGGATTTCAAGACCTTTAAATAATAATAATTCTGTTACCTTTTCTCAGGAAATTTTTCATACCAATGAGAAATCTGGAAGAAAATATTGTTAAAGTATATACTCTTAAAATTCTTATGTATGCTTATGTATGAATAATACATATTAGAAGTAAGAAAGAATAATTATCAAAATCTTGTGCAATTTGTTTCTTTCTTATGTTTCTTAAATAATTGTTGGGCAGTTTGATTTTGATTCTATAATAAATTGAAATTTTCTTTATATTTCCTTAGTATAGCTCACTTTACATTTTTTAGTTTTCTCACCATTAATATATTTCAGTTAAAAACTAATTGTAGCCATAATATACATGATATTTTTCTTATAAGGAACATGTTCCATTGATCTAAAACTACTTCCTTTACTATAGTAGTTTATGTTAAATCACCTGTTTTAGTTTTCTGTAGTTTGTAATTAAAGGCTTTGATGTGGAATACTAACATTATATTATTGTTTCTTATTCTCTGTTCATTAGCTAATGAACAGTTTTTCAGAGCATTCCCGATATAAACTTGGGGAGTGTCATATGATGTATATTATTTTACGATGTAACAGAATTTTAGATGATCATACTGTATTGATATTCTTCTAAGATGGCTCTTTCTTTCTAGTGTATCACTATAATTAATTATTTTTCCTAGTAATACCTTAAAAGAACATGAATGAAAAAAGCCCTTTCAAAAAATAAAAGGGGAAGATTCTGAGTACACTGGGCCTCACTTTTTCTGAGTTATGAGTTTAGGAAACATAGCAATATGAATTTTAGAATAAATCACTTGTCATTTGTAGAAACCTGTTGATACTCTGTGAAAAGTAAAGATATTTAAAAAGTAAACCAATAAAGTACTTTTGAAAATGTGAGAAACAGAGTGCTTAGTTGGCCTCGTGTAGATAAAAGCTTTATCTGTCTGTTCCTGGAAATCCAAAAGCTCTAGTCAAAAAGCAGCAATTTAAGATCATTCACGCTGGCTGAAAGGATAAAAAATTGCAGTGTATTTATCAAGCTAAGAGGATCCACCTGGCAAACAGCTGTCAAAGAGCCAAGTGGTGATTGCATTGATGTGTTAACACTTTGACACCCTCAGAGCCCTCTTAAGTCAGTGTAAACCACACACAGTAGGGAGAGGGACAAAGTGAACCTAAGGGTTTAATGGCTGAAAACAGCTCAATAGCAGTTTGAATATGAACTGTCTTTGTCAGACTTTAAGCAATGTTTTGTAATTTGTCCCTCTGCCATTAGAAAAAAAGTGACATTTCAAAGCATTGCTAAGAACGGTCCATAAGTAGAGGTTGTGGTCTTTTCCTCAGAGAACTGAACTTGGAAGCCAATCTCCGTTATTCAAAACTGTAGTGTCAAGAAACACAGACGCCTGCCAGGGTTCATAAGAGAAAGAGCAACAGAGATCTTTTAGGCCATGGAGTCAGAGTAACCCCCAGAGATCTAGTAATCAAGGTAGGCCCATTGTGATTGTATGGCCACGGAGAATTTTGGTTTCTGTAGTCACATCGTTGACATAATCAGGGATAAATAATTTTGCTAGTATGTCAACATCAAGCTTATTCTGGGAACTCTTTAGACAACCTGAATGCTATAATATTTAAGAGTATGTTTTGAAATTTCACAGGCTAAGTTTGATACCCTAGCTCTTCCACTTGCTAATTGTTAAAATTTAGAGAGTTGATTTAACCACTAAGCCTCAAATAACCTGAAATGTAAATGAGAACAATAAAAATATTTAATGAATAGGCCTATTTGATTAAATGGCATAATACATGAAAAGCTCCCATAGTAATCTCTGGTTCATTTGAAAGGGTCCATAGTATGTTGCATATTACTTTGAATAAAACATGGGAATTTTGTCACTGTTGTGTAAAACATTTAAAGGAGACTTACTTGTTTCTGTCACTAGATTGAGAAAAGTATCTCCCCAACATAGTAATCTGCAACTTCAAAATAAGAAAACTTAGAAAACAAAATGAAAAACAGACCTTTCACCTAAGACTAACAGTCTTTTCTACTAACAAGTGAGATCAGGAGAAGATAGATAAAACTTGAGAAGACTCTATAAAAAACTCTTTTTCCTGACTTTCAAGAACTCACAACAGTATACAAATTCAATTATAGTGGTTTTCTTTAACCAGAATATTAGAATTGTTTTCCTTTACTTTGTTTTCTAGTTTTGTGGTTGCATTTATCTCTTGTATGTACATTTCTACTCTTGAGAACAGAGAGGTTGTAACTTCTGTGAAAGTAAACACACATATACAAATGAAAATGATGATTAGACAAAAGAAAATACTTTAGAATGTAAGTGGAGGCAGAATCAAAAGTCCAAAGAACAAACAAACAAAAAGATGAGAAAATATGTCTATAGCAGGAATAAGAACTATTTACACATCCCCAAGTGAAGAGTTTTGTGATGTTAGTGAGATAAATTCACATGATAGGTATTTTCAATAGTACTAAGAGTTCAAGACAGCAGTTCAGGTTAACCATAGAGTGAACTCGGTATGGTTTTCGTGATTTAAATTCTTCTGTTTGCCAAATCCTAAATTGAATTATGTTTTTCTAATTAAAAAAAAAAACTTTTCATAAATGCAAGTTAGTGGACCAAACTATCAAGTTAAGCTTTGTTTTACAAATTGCAGTTGCATACAGGTCCCAGATGAAAGGCCGGACTGCTCAGGGTATTAGCAGATGGTTATGCATATGGAAGTAATCTGCAACAAATTTGCATAAACCAACTAGATTACATTAAATAATTTAATTTTAAATTATTTTGACTGTATTTTGCAGTTTATAACTCATGAATTTGGTGTCCTATAAGCATTCTTTTTACATATTATTGAGTGATCATTATTCAGAAAGTTTTAGTTTTATACTCTCCAAGTTGATTATCTACTCTGCCTAAATGAAGTACACTATTACCCACTTGACAGTGGGCTTTAACTGAATGTTTATTTCTAAAAGTAAACCGCAGATAATACATTCCCTTACTTTATAATACTGTTTATTCAATTAGTGAAGCATGAATAACAAGTAATTATTATTTCTTTTATACAGTTGACATACAAAATTGCAATTAAATAAGTAATTCTTAATGCATTTACAGATACTATAGCAATTGCCAAGGCCATTTGACAAAACCACAGATGGAAAAGAAATCTCATTATCCTGAAAAATTAAACCAGGAAACAGTCTTCTGAATTATTGCTTTTATAGTTCTCTCTTTTGCCCTACTCTCAAGATTCTTAAAGGTTTCAACAATACAATTTTATTCCATAAACATGGACTTTATTTATACAAACTAGATTCATACTGAAAAATGTGTGTCAAATGTTTTTAGCCTATGAGGAATGTTCTTCAATTTAGGTTTTTAAAATTCCTCTGGGTACTAATGTAGTTCACTGTTACAGTACCTAATGAATGTTTTTTGATGAGGCACTGGAATTTCTAAGAAGTGCCTGTGCTACAGATCAATCCACTCAAACCAGCAAATGATTGACATTCAGAGCTTCAGGAAACACTGTGTAAATTTTTTTTTTCATTTTACATAAAGATTCAATCATAGAACTGTCATAGAAAATTGAGATTCTACCTTATGTTTTAAAGTTTATCAGCCAGAGTCATTCATTTATTTTATTTGTAAAATAACTTTTACATGCAGGAAAGCTTCAAAATATCTTCTTAGTTATAATAAGACCATCAAGATGTTTTATTCTGGTTTAGTTAAAATGCTAATAATAAAAGCAGTCAGTGAATTGAATCAACCATCTATAATACACATGGTGTTCAATTAAAACACATGTAAAACTCACATTTATGATTACATATCACTAATTCCTAGAATTCTTAAGCAATCTTTTGCATTATAGAAAATCTCTGTCATTTTTTAATAATAGACTAAAAATGAACTCAAATCTGTAATAACAAGATATGCAGTGGTGGTTGTAAGCCAAACATAAAGACTTTTGTGTTAAACATTAGCTAAATATCTCTCTTATTCATCTGAACCAGAGTTAAAGATTAACAGGATGCTTGCCTTTCTCAAAAATACTTGTGTACACAGCTCCATTTCTTATTTTTTCTAGGTCCTTGTCACCAAAATTTGAGTTCTTTGGTCATATTGTAATATAATTAAGGATATATTTAAAGTCATGAGCTCCAAATATTTATATTCTATGGAATCTCTAAGATATAGTAGACCATTTATAACGTGTGAGGTATTGAGTCACTTTTAATAAATTAGTCTCATATATGTTTCATCATAACTCTGGAAGTCTGTTTCTATTGTTATTTATATTTTCAGAATGTGGAATTTAAGCATAAAGGTATTGTATAATTGGCTTGAATTGCATGGCAGAGCTAGAATTTGAACCAGGTAGTCCCACTATATAGTCTAAAGTGAGGTTTTTAAAGTGAGAGGAGATTTCTAAAGTCAGAGCATTCATTTAATAAATTCCCTAAATCTAACTACAGAGTTTATTAATCAATTTCCGATCACTGGGATAAAAATTTTGACACCTGCCATTATAAAGAAGGAAAGGTTTGTTATGCCTTATGCCTTCAGAGAGTTCAATGTATAGTCAGCTGGCTCTGAGACAAAACTGGCATGGTGAGAGGCTGTGACAGAGGAAAGTTGCTCAACCACTGGCAGCCAGGAAGCAGAGAGAGAAGGGCGAAGCCAGGAACAAGAATATAACCTCCCAGGCCCAGCTTCCAGTGAGCCTTCTGACTAGCCTGCAATTCTCAATAGCAGATTTTGCTGTAAACTCATCAATGGGTTAGTCCACTGATGAGCTTAATGCCCTATGTTCCACTAACCTTCCAAAAGGCCCATCTCTGAACACATGAGACATTTTGGGGGTGTATTTTAGATTTATACCATAAAACTGAGCAGAAAAAAAATAGTTCAATAATATTCCTAAGTGGCATTAGCATATATAATTTATTAAATAAAGATCCTGTTTAACATGTATTTATTATCTAAAATATTTGCTAACCCCTGTGTTAGACTAGATCTGTAGCAGTAAGATATTGTATTTTACATTCATATTAAATTTCCAGTCTATTAATATATTCTTTCCTGTATTCCATGTAATTTACTTAGTTTCAGCCAGCGTGGGTGTGCAAAATAGCATTCAGAAACATCAAGTTGTTTTTAATCTAGTAATATATATTCCATATGGATGTGCATTCATTTTTATTGATCTAAGCCTGTCATAGTCTAAAAAAATACTTTTTAGCTCAACTTGTATCTGCTTTTCTACTTACAGAGGTACAAATATATATAAAAAATAAACACTTTAATACATCGAATTTTCAGAACAATTTAGCCTACACTGTGGTCTTGGGTGGGAGGGAGGCTTACGTGATTCAATGAGATCATTTAAGCCTGGGGTGGTGGCACATGCCTGTAATCCCAGCATTCGAGAGGGTGAGGCAGGAGGATCTTTGTGAGTTCAAGACCAGCGTAGACTACATAGTGAATTCAAGGCCAACCTGAACTGTATAGTGAGACCCTGTCTCAAAAAATAGGACCAGGGATTTTGCTCAGTGGCCTAAGTGCCTGCCTGGCAGGCACAAGGTTGTGATTTTGATCCCCAGTAGCAAAGAAAAGAAAAGAATGAGATCTTTTGAAAACATGGGGAATATAAATTTTTCATAAAATTTCGATTTATTAAAAGACCAAGTCTCACAACATAGAAAGAATATGATAGATATTTTCATTTAAAAAAAGTCTCAAGTTTCTATGATCTTACCTATACCAAAGTGCATCTTTTTAAGAGAAAGATATGTGTTGTTTATTCTAAAATCTGCTACGTGTGTTTTTGTGATTACTCATATGGAGTAACCTTAAAATTCCATGACAATTTAAGCTAAGTGAATTTTGTGTATTGGTAGTATGAAAATAGGAAGTTTGAGTGATATACAACTAAATATAAGTAAGTCATAACTAAGATTTCTCTTTCATATTTTCAAGTATTTGAGAATTTGAAAATTCTAATAAAAAGAAATATGATATGTCCTTTACTTGTCTCACATAAGGTACAAGAATTTTAAAGACAGCTGTGTTTTTTGTGAAATGCATGAAATAATTCAGCTTGTCTCACAATTGAGTGTGCTATGAAAATTTTATTTGATAGTTTATTCCTCATTTTGGTTTGATGGTTTGTTGCATATATATTTAAAATGAAATAAAACTGTTAGGCTATATATAGCCTAGCAGTTTTATTTTGGTACATATATATCCTAATGGTTTTATTTCATTATATGTGTGTATATATATATGAGTGTATATATATATATTTTTTTTTTTTTTGTACGGGGAATTGAACTCAGGACCATGCATGTATGTTAGATTTTTGCAAGAAGTCTATAATATTTTCTATATGGGAAAAATTTTGAAGAAATATACTACTAAATTATAATATATGCTTTTATATTTAGATCTATAGTTGCATCTGTATCTATAAAATATATTTTATGAATACATGTATTTAATATGTATAATGTTATATGCATAATCCAATTTTACAAGTAAAGGATTAAACACTCCATTATGCACGCAGTGCATATTTTATCATGCACTCATTTACTTAGTAATGTTCCTTAAATAGTTTGAGTTTTGTTGTTTAAAGTGACTTTATTTGCCTTTGACCCAGATAGTAGTCTCCTGGAAGATGGAATTTTCTGAAAATTTATTAATGTATAATGAATTCAAAAGTGGTAGTAACTGTGTCAGCCAGATATCCATCATAGTGAGGAGTTAATATCTGTATCTGCATTACACTCTAATTGATGATTCTGTCTGATATTTGAAAAGCGTTAAATTGCTGACTTTCATGTGATGGAATGCCTATTGTCAGGTTAGAAATGAAAACTTTGCCTCATCATTGCAGTTGATTTTCAAATGATTTGTAGAGCAGTGACATTGAATGTTTGTACTAGAGGTCAGGAGTAGAAACCTCACATTTCTGTAGTAGTTCTCATATCCCAAGTCTTCCTTGAGAACAAATCATGCTTTATACTACAGTTAAAAAAAAAAAAGAACAGAGAGACTGATTCATCAAAATGTGAAAATACGGATAACTTCATTGAGACTGTGTCTGTACTAAATTAATCAATAATGCATAAGTTGAAAATTTCAAGATGTAAGTATCATATCCTGCCAGGATCATGGTAATTTATTGATGTTTAAACCAAAGGAAAATATTGCTTGGTTCTAAGAAATTGCTGTTTATGATGCGCATTAAAATAATTTGGTTAGTAAGGCATCTCACCTTAGTTTACTACCAAATTTGTCATCCTATTTATGAAACTGAAGTCACATTATGAATTATACACCCAACCATCACTTTTCTCAGTCCTAACTGAATTATTCAATTTGAACCACAATTTTCCCTTCTATAACATAACAGACATAAAAGATTTTGGATTGTGGATTTAGAGATCCTCTATTCTGTTTCCTTCAGATTTTTAATATCATCTAGTGCTTTCTTTTATATGCATTCTTTAAATCATGCATGATTTGTTTAATTCTTTTATTAGCTCATTAGCCATCACTTACTTTATCTCAATAATTATCATTTACTGTGTACACTGCTTCATTTCTCTTCTTAAAAAGTGACAGAAATGAAAATTTGAATGTTATATTTCCTTGAATTACTTTGGAAACAAGGCCAAAAAAAAAAAAAAAAAAAAAGGAAAAGAGTCTGGGAAAGAAAGAATAAGGAAAGGGAAAAACCATGTAAAATCATCCTTGGTGCTGTTCTAGCCTATACCACGTAACACCTGCACAGTATAGTTAATGTATTGTATTTTAGTTTCCATATACAAAATAAATGAAAAACGAAGAAACCAAAGGATTATAGGATATATGTGTGTATTTGTAGCCTTCTCTGCAATGTCTTACATAATTACATATTTTATTCTTCATTATTCCTTTTATTTCTTCCAACCATCATTTTTTTCTCCTTTTAAACCAGAAATATTTTCCCCAACTCATACAGCCTACTGAACATTCAGTGAATGTCTTAGGCTCACTGCCTCAACTAATCCTAATGATAATCCTAGAAGGCCTATAATATTTGTATTATTACTGTGTCCACTTAATGAATGAAGGCCCTCGATTGCAGAGAAGTTAAACATGGTCACTGTCACCTTTTCCTGCATTTTCCCCAGCATCTCTGACCTCATGTTTCACCCTTAACCACAGCATACTACTCTATGTTTTTCAAATAGGTCATTCTCATTTTCTTTGCCTTGCTACCCTTCTCTGCTACTGCCCAAAGGAACTCGGGTCACTTTCTTGAAGAATTTTATGTCATATTTTCTTCTAGAATCAACCTCCCATAAATTATGCTGGAGTTTTGCACACTGCATTTAACTTCTTGTTGCTGTATTCGCCTCTCTTATTGATTGTTCTGTACTTGAGAAATAGTAATGCATCTATGTTTGTGTTTATTGCCTCTCCCAATGCATGATATATAGAGGATACTCACCTTTATTGAGACAGCCCTGAATAAGAATCAACCCTGAATTAGTGTCACATAAATATTATAGTCAGAATTATAGTTTTTTGCAAAATTTAATATTTACTTATATTTGATTTAAGAAATTCAGAATCTTGCATTTTATGGGCCAGAGAGTCTCTTAGCCAGAATTAGTGGTATAGAGAGCCACAATTTTGTGAGTAAAGCCACTGATTTTCATGAAATTCATATTATCTTTTTCATTAAAGCTCATTTGTCAGTCACTGGCCCTAATCAATTAGCTAATCCATTATCAGTTGAGCTCTGTTCTTTACCCACCATGGTGGGATATACAGAAAAATTGTAAAACATTGTGAGGGACCTTAGC
>RJWM01014853.1:0-49322 GCA_004363535.1 Dasyprocta punctata | reverse complement strand
CCTTTATACAAAATTTTTGGTGATGTCAGTTTTTGCTGATACACTGTTGAAAGACACTATCTAAATTACAGTATTAATTAATGTTTAGCCTCCAATTTCATGTATCCAAACACCTCCCATACAAATACCAAATGAAATGGGAAAAAGAAAAAGGAGAGAAAGAAGCACACTAATGCAAAAACACAGAAGAGAGTTCTGTTAGTACTATTTATATTGTAGTCAGAATTTGACTGAAATGCTCTTCCACTTACATTCAGAAATGGAGAAACTTTGATTTGCAGCAGTTGTGGGGGCTGTGCTCCAGTCCTTCGTGGTTGAATCCAGGAGGTAAGATGTGTCTATTGATACTTGAGCAGGTTCCCCTCCTATAATTTGTTCTTTTGTCTACAGGTGAGTAAAGGGGTTAGAGAATCTGGACAGACAGCAAGTCTGCTTCTCATTCCTTCTACAGACAAAACTCTGCTAGATTTCAGATGAGCTTCTGTGTATGGGACTAGATGAAGATTTTTTGCATCTATCTTATGATTAGATACCTTCAGTTCTATCAGGGTTTAAGGGACAGTGTGGGTGATCAAGTTCTCAGTCTTCAGCAGATTTCCAAAGGGGCCCCCTCAATCTCCACCCCCTTCCCTCCACAATAACCCCTGCAGCTGCTTATACCTGCTGATTCTATACCAGTCCAGGTGAGCATGGCCTTCTGGCCACACCTCTCCTTTCTGGCCTTTTGCCTGTACCAGACTCCGACCCTGCCTCACAGAGGGTCTCTATCTAGGCCATGATTTCAATGGTGTTTAGGGCTCACAGAGTTCTACTCCTTTGATTGGCAGTGGCACCCACACAGGTGCCAAGCTCTGCAGTGTTTGGAGGGTGGGTGGTGAGTGGAATACCCTGTGGGCACAGAGTTCACTGTTGTTTGAGGGAGCAATGGAAGAGAACCTGCTTTAGCACTGCTCCAATGTCTCTTCTCCTCTCCTGAATCACAGGGTTAGAACTACTTCCTGCCCCACAGATCTCTCAAGGTCTGGATCCAGACATCCAACCAGGAGTGGATCTTCGTACTTTTCTTTCCCAAGGGCTGACAGACCAATCATTACTCAGTCACTGTGCTCTGATTGATTCACTGCCCTCTAATTTCTTTAGTGCCCTGAAAAATCTCACTCACTGGAATCCTCCTTCCAGTGAGGAGGAAGTTAGGGTAAGTATGCACTGGACAGTGCTTGCTAGGCTGAGTACCAATCACAGCAGCCTGGCAGTTGCTGCTGTACTCATCTCTTCCTTCAGAGCCTTAGGATGTGTGTCTGCCAGACCTGGGGTATAGGCAGTGCGGCGACCAAGGAACTGCCCTGCTTCTTTTTCTAATACTGGAATTCATCTAGTGGGCTGCTGCTTCAAGTAACCGTCCCATAATATGTATCTTTGTGTCCTCTTTTCCAAATACCCACATTTCTCAGTGCACATCTTCCAACTGTCTCCTGAGCACTGTTGCCTCTACACAGCCATGATGATCTCCCTTCTCTAAAAAACTCTCAAGGGCTGGGGTATAGCTCAGTAGTAGAGCAGTTGCCAGGCATGCGCAAATGCCTGGGTTCAATCCCTAGCAGTTAAAAGAAAAAAAAACCTAAACAATAAATAAACAATTTAATTAAAGACAGACAAATCACGGAGAAGCATTCAATAAAAGAAGATATATGTAAGGCAAAAAAAGCATACTAGGAAGTGCTCAAGATTATTAGTCATTTGGGAAATGCAAAAAAAAACCACACAATGAAGTATACTGCATACATATCAGAAGGGCTAAAGTAAACAAGAAAAAAAGAAAGAAAGAAAGAGAGAAAGAGAGAAAGAAAGGAAGAAAGAAAGAAAGAAAGAAAGAAAGAAAGAAAGAAAGAAAGAAAGAAAGAAAGAGACATCAAATGCTACTGAGTATGTGGAGGAATTGAATACTCATGCATTGCTAGTGGAAATGTAAAATTGTACAGCCACTCTGGAAAACAGTTTTATATGTACATGTACCACTCCTATGAGGAATGTAAACATTATGTAGTACAGACACGTACTAATAAAAAAACTAAACATACAACTATGATCAACTGTCAGTCATTTATTTTAGAGAAACAAGATTTGTGTTTACAGAAAAACCCATACATGAATGCTTATAGCAACTTTATTCATAATAATTTCAAACTAGAAACAACCCAGCCATCTTTCAACAAACAAATTGATAAAATATATTTGGTATATTTAACTGTTGGAATACTGCTCAGTACTAAGAAAGGAGAATGTACTATTAAGAAAGATAACCTAAATAAATCTGTAGAGAAATATATTAAGTGAAAAAAGGCAGTCCCAAAGGTTACAAAGTACATAAATCTACTTGAATAATACTCACAGGCAAAGAAAGGCTACTGTATTGGCTAGAATATTACGCATGAAGGCAAGGAAGGAATACAGGAGATACTTTACAGTGTTTCTTAGTACAGCCAATTCTTGTCACTCATGGTAGTTTTGTTCTATAAAATATCTACAAACAGAGCAGGTTGTGGTGGCGCACTCCTTTAATCCCAGCACTCGGGAGGCTGAGGTAGGAGGGGCATTGTGAGTTCGAGGCCGGCTTGGGCTACAACGTGAGTGCAAGGCCGGCCTGAGCTACACAGTGTGACCCTGCCTCAAAAAACTAGGGCTGGGAGTTTGGCTCAGTGACTTAAGTGCCTGTCTGGCAGGTGTGAGGCTGTGAGTTTGATTCCTGGTGCCTCAAAAAAAAGTATCTACAAACACTGATTGAACCAATGCTCCCTAGGGGGTGTGTGCATTTTAAATATATACAAATATATCTGACATAAATTACAATTTTAAATTCTGAAAGCAACTCACCTCATATCTATTTTATGAATTTGGCGAAAGTGAAAATTCTGTAACTGCCTTAAAGCAAAAGATTTGATTTTTTTTTCCAGTTAAAGATTAGAAAGTGTTAAATGATTTGCCTGAGGTCACCTCACTGGTTGTCAGAATCTGGATTAAAATCCCACGCACTGACCCAACAGCTCCAGCTTCTTGTACTTTTCCTGACCTGCCCCCTACTGGCTCCATCCTCTGGTCATATCTGTATGGGAGCAGAAGAAACAAGCTGTTTGCTTGTTGGTACCTCAGCTAGAAACAAATTCTCTGCTCAGTTCATGACATCCAGTGGCACAGAAGGCAGCATGTCATGCTATCCAGCCAACTTCTACAACGGAGTAAGCCAGTGCTCACCATAAATGCTTTGATATATGTCTCCTACTGGTTTTGCTTCTGTGGTTTTCCCTTCACTGATATACCAGGCTAAAGAGAACAAAGGCTGCAGATAGAATAAAATTTGATAATCAGTTGCAGCTAACTTTAAGATTAATAGTCTTGCATTATCCAGATGCGACTGCCACAGTCGCAGTGTCCTCCAGTGTGGAGGAGGAAGGCAGAAAATTCTGTCAGAATGACGTTATGTGAGAAAGAAGACCAACCCACCACTGCGGGGTTCGAAAGGTACACAAACAAGTCAATGGAGGAAGAGAAAAAGGCAGATCCCTGGGCAAATGCTGCCAGCCTTTAGAAGCCAATTCTTTGCTAGAGCTACTCGCATCTACATTTTTGTCCAGTCAAACCAACTGTATCTTTCAGAACTGTAAGATAATAAATTTGTGTTGTTTCACACCACTAGGTTTGCAGAAGCAGTTTGCTTCTTTAGTGATGGGAAACTAATATACCAAATTTATAGCACTCATCTTAAAATTTTCACAGAATAAAAAGTGAAAAGACATACATCTAACTTATAAATACATATAGTATGTATGTACTTAAGTATATATTCATTTTGTTTCTAAAACATGTAAATGTATATATGCAAATTTTAGTTAAACCGTTATAGTACTGACTTAATTTGTGCTTTATAAAAGAAATTCAGAAAAAAATGACCACCAGGGTAACACTTTGTGCATAGGAAGGTTCACACTGAGGTTTCTGCCAAGTGCACGACACCAGATGCAAGAAGCTTTATGAAGCATTTATAAAGAAAATGTTTCAAAAGTTGGTTTCATGATCCTTGAAGCCTTTATTGAAATCAAGAATCTAGAAGGGACAGGAAAATGTGAGGAGGAATAAAAATTTCATGAGATTTTTAGAAGATACTTTGTGTGTTATGGAACTGAGATGTGGGCCCTTTCTGCCCTCTATCCCAGGCTAGGAAGCTTTCTGAGGGTTTCACAGACAGCTCCAAATGTTATTCCTGCAGAAAGGGAAAAAGGTAACTACTGCTTGAGACCACAGAGATATTTTCCTCAGTGATGGAGTCAGGATCAGGTTGCTGTTCTGGGATCAATACCGAGCTTGCCACTTACCGGAGACAGAGCAGATACAAGGTCACCTTGGGTCTAGTTCAAACTCCACCTAGAGAGGGACAGGGACCCAAATAGTAAAGTACATAGAAAACACCTCAAGCAGCCATCTGAATTGAAGTCATACCTATCCATGATAAAAGACAGGGTCTATGAGAAAAAGTGACTCTAAATATCTTCTGCTACAAAGAAAATGGAATCAAATTATAAAAATGTCCTGTTTTTATAAATTCTGGACCCAACCCTTCCTGTCGAATCTTTTGGGTACAGACTTGCAGGGTTTGGTGAAGAAGGAGAAAAAAAGAAGGGACTTAATAACCCAACTGCATGCCCCTGTTCCACTGCCAGGTTCAGGCAGATCTGGGCCAGGGAGTTGAAGTTTAACAAATAATATTTCTGCTAACCTCTCAAGTTGGGACCTTCTATTTGCTGAAATAATACTCTGTGACACTTAGAACTATCCACTATCTCAGAATTAGGAAAAAAATGTATGCAAGTTACCAAATTTTTATTGATTGAAGCAAGAATCACTTCCCCCTAATGTACCCCTTTTAAAACAGATCTGAGCATGGCGCTGCCTGTGATGCCGGTGCTCTGGGAGACTGAGGGAGTGAATAGCAAACCCAAGCCAGCCTGGGCAACTTAGTGACTTAACCAGATCCTATCTAAAAATAAAAAACAAAAAAGGATGTGGTATTTATACACACTGGAGTAGTACTATTTTGCCATAAGAAGGATAAATTTGAGTCATTTCTAGAAAAATGGATTTGCCTTAAGACCATAACATTAAATGAAATAAATCAGAGACAAAAGCTTAAATACTGCATGGTATCTCTAACGTAAGTCACCCTTTATATAAATAATTGAAAGAGCAAAACAAAAGATAGATAATAGGAAACAGGGAGATAGATACTTTGTAAATGGGAAAGGAACCAAAGATAGAGGGAAGGGGAGGGTCGGAGTGGAAGGGGAAGTTAAAAGATAGAAGTGGTGTTATTTATCTGTATGCAAAAACTCCCACGATGAATGTAATCATGTACTACAAACAGGTAGTAACAAAAATTTTTTCAAGAGCCAGAGATGTAGTTCATTGTAAAGACCCTGATTCAATCCCTAATAGCATGAAAAAGAGACAATAAGAAAACTAGTTGATGAGTACAAAGAGTGTTTGGGTTCCATCAGCATAGCAATTCTATTGACTGTAGGGACTCTCCTTCCCTCATAGCACTTTTCAGTCTTATGAGAAAATCAGTACCAACACTTTCTCCCTTTGACTGTTTCAGCTACCATCCACAAATCAGACACATAGATTTGTCAAGGTCCCTTTCTTTATCCACTCATGCAGAATCAAATGTACATTTTCCTTTCCATTTCTCCTATTGTTGCTGCTATTGTAAGTTCAGATTGCCTCAAATCTTAATACTATAACAGTTTTTCATTGGTGTCATTGCTTAGGTTTTAGGATCATGCCCCAATTCAATGTAGTTCACATTAAAACCAAATCTTTATGAAATTATACTACGTCTCATGACATTCAAAGCCTTCTATAATCTGACCTTACTTTCTTCCCAACTGTATTCCTACTTTTTCCATATTCAATGTGTTTGTTCCAGATAAAGGGGTATACATCTGCATTTTTCCTTCTGCCTGGTTGATTCCCTTTATTCTGGCTATCCTTCTGTTTTGTCAAACCTTAGATCAAATGACCCCTTCTCCATAAGCCTTTCCCAGGTATCTCAGCTAGGACATGTAAGCTGAGGGTGTGAGTGAGCTAGATTCTGGATCACTAGAATCAGTCTAATTAAACAACTAACGACTGAAAAACACAAAACATTTGCTGGGTCCTATCAATATTGCTTTGATTATACAGTGACATTTACACATCTGAACCAAGGATGGATTAACAACAGGGATGTGATCCACATAAAGAAACAAAATTTCCATTATGAATCAGAACTTTCCAAGAAGATAGGAGGGACACAGGAAATGTAATCACAAGAAAGGTACCTAAGTGGTGGTATAGAGCTCATTGGGTTTTCACAGAATAGATGAAAACCCATCTTTGTAGCCAGTGTCAAATTAGGGCAGAGACTTCACAGCAATTCGAACAAAAGCCTTCTGTAATCTGACTCTACTTTCTTCCCAACTCTATTCCTATTTTCCATAAAAAAGAATGTTTAACAAGTTCACTAGCAGTAGTTTGACTGTACAGGGAGAACCGTAGGCCTGAGAACAAACTTGGAAGAGATGCTTCTTCCTTTCTCAGGCTGGGATTCAGGCGCATGGGAAAGTCTGTTGAGCAGAGAAGTTCCCGAATTGATCCAAGCAAAAACTGGCCCCGAGCAGGTCTTAGCAGAGACTGGTATACTTAGGCATTTCGGCCCGATCCAGCAGGCAGAGAACACCGTTCTGGGGTGCAGTAGGCAGAGACTGACAAGGTGGGAACCCAGCAGCTGGGAATTAGTGGGAATTTGTTCTCCAACGTTTTGGGGAAATCCGACCCACAAGAGACGTCACAATTGAGAAGTTCATGTAAAGAAGATCGTGTAAAGAGCTCTCCACAGGGGTGATGCTATGCTCTGGCTACCAGATGCTACCGCTGCCACACCTGCTGCAGAAGCCTGGCTGATCCCGCTAAAGAAGCTTGGGGGAGGAACATCGCGAGGTAATGAGGAGGAGGCGCCCCTTTCTTCTGCAGTGTTCCTGCAGCGCCCTCTACTGGCAACATAGCGTAGCGCCAGCGGCAAGGGAGAGGTGCTTATGAAGTCCAGCCCCAGGGTAAATTTGCAGCCAAGCCGACAAAGAAGGGTGGATTTGGAGGTGACAGATAACGAATTGACATCTGGAACACTGCCAAACCATTTTTATTCCTGTGTGCTTATTTTTCTATTCTTAAAGCAAAGTGGATTTGTAAATCAATTTGCTAGGTTCTTAAATCCCAGAATTTTTTCACCATCACCAGGATCGTCAAAAAATTCTAAGGGAATAAAAATATTTGCTGAAATTAGCAATAGAATACGTGTCTCCCTCATGTAGGACAACATAATGAGCGTGATACTTTTTGTAAACAGAAAATAAGTACTCGATATTATTCTTATGCTGTATATAAGGCAACTGAAGTTCAAGCTGTGAGCTGTTGAACCTGAGGTCACATGAGTAGAAAATTGGTGAGGGGCGAGTAGAAAATTCACTATCTCAACCTTAATTTCTTATCAAGAGAGCAAATTTTTTGCGATATGCTGGGAAATTCCATTTGTAAGTTGAAAACATGGTGCCTCTGCTAAGATCTCTTCTCTGAGAAATCCTATTACATTTTGGATGACACATTTTTTATAAACACCTTTAACATGCATTGGAATTCAAACCATCCCCCTTTTTGCACTATGGGGATCAAACTCGGGGCCTTGCATGGGCTAGGCAGGTGCTCTATCATTAGGTTACATTTTTAGCCCTTTTTAAAAACTTGCAATCATCCTGCCTCAACCTCTCAAGTAGCTAGGATTGCACACATGTGCCACCTCATTCAGCAGAAGTTAAGTTTTTCTTTATGAAACTTGGCAGCTTTTTGTGAGTACAGGTTAACTGTACACATATCTACACTGCGGGGTGAATCTATTAGCTTAACTTTCATGGAGCTCTGAGTGTTAGGAAGTGGTAAGTACAATGCATGTTTTTGCTGCATAATTCTTGCCACAACCCAGGAATTATTATCCCATTTTCTAGAAGGAAAAACAAGAGTGGAAAGGTTAAATAAATTGAGCAAAATTATCACCTAAGTGGTACCACCGAAACTGATATGCAGATAGATCTGATTCCAAAACTCAGCTTCTTGGCCATGCCCTGAAGCCAGTGCCCATCCACTGGCCCTTTGCTTCATCCTCTGTGTATTATTTAGATTTTGTTTGAAAAATATATAACTAGGCCAACATATTTTTCAACTACTTTCAATTAATAAAAGAAATCACTCCTTTAAAATGATTAGAATCCTTTATGAATATTAAGCTGTCTTACAAGGAGTAGCTCATGTTTAACCCTTTCTGTTATCTGGGAAGGAGTCACTGATAGGACAGCCTCTGATTCCAGGAGATGCAGAGAAAACACAGGGGTATCTTCCGTGAGTGGTATGTAGTTGTTTAGGATGAGGACAGCAGTTGATATAGAATTTTTGGCAGATTTGTTTTCCATTGCTTTGCTTCCTGTCCTGGGTCAGCTTGAAGTATCACATTCCCAGGGTGACTCTTCATGAACTTCAGGCAGTGAGTCCTCTCATTTTTCCACTTGATGGTTAGCAAAAATAGGTCTAAGTGCACAGCACCCTGTCTACAACAGAATTTAATACGACTACTGAATGCAAAGTCCATTTAAATGTTTAGTACATGTTTGCCGCACTTAGTATTCATTAAACTCTATTTATGAAAAGAAGTAAAAAACATGAATTTTAAGAATGCAATATCCTATAACAGTATTTTACTAATTTTTATTAGATAGAATTGTGTATATCTTAGCCTTCTGAATCTATGCCACTGAACCATGGACACCTGTCATTTAAAACTCTTCCTGGGACTTAAGCTCCATGGCTAGATCTAATGATTGTGCCCGGATTTCCTGATGTAGTGTAAAGAGGATTTCATGCTTTTGTAACTCTCACTAGGTCATAATAACAATTACAAAAATAATGCTGCATAGTACTGTTATAATTAATGGAAATTTCTACTTCTCCCGTTTTTTTGGGATAAATTCCCCCTTTCTGTTCACATATCACACCACATGAGGGCAGACTTGCTTCTCATTTCCTTTCCTGCATTTTTGCAGCAGGGATTATTTTTCTGTTCTTTAGAGCACATTATTTAAGATTGTAATTATCTTTGCTCCTTGAGTGTTTCGTAGAAATATCCGCCAAACCATCTGAACTTGGAATTTTCTTTGTAGAAAAATTTTTGACTATTGATTGGAAAACTTGATTATGGAAAACCATGTTTTCCTAGGAATCTGTCCTTATTTTCAAATTCATTGGGATATATGAATATTTATTATATGGTTTAAATGTTTTTAATGACTACAGTACCTATAATGAAGCTTTCTTTTTTATTCATGATAGTAATTATTTGTACCTTTATTTTGCAATGTCAGTTAAATAGATATAATTTTTAACATTTTTGAAAACCGGTTGTTGGACCTATTAATGTACTCTATGATTGTTATTTTATTAATTTGTCCTCTAATATTTAATATTTCTCTTCATGTATGCTTACTTTGCTTATTTTAATTTCTCTTATTTTAATTTCTCTTAATTTGAATGATAAAATTCATTTCAATCTTCCTTCTTTGATGACATGCATGCAAGATTTTAAATTTCCTTTTTCAGTATTTCTACTTCAATCAGATTACAGAAGTTTGCGAAAAGCATATTTCATATTTCAGTTGAGAATATTTTCTAATTTCTACTAGGTTTTTGTCTTTAAGCCATGCATTATTTTGAAGAAAATTTCTTGATTTTGAAATATGTAATTTTCGTGTTTTTGTTACTTGTAATTTTTATTGATTGCGTTCAGGGAACATGCTTGTCTATTTCAGCCCATTAATATTTCTTCAGATTTGTTTTATGGCCCTGTGCTTTGTTAAGTTTTGTATATATTCAGTGTGTGCTCAAAAATATTGGTGGATTGTTCCCCTGTGTGTGTGTGTTTTGGTAAAATTTTTCTTTTGTGCTATGTTAATCTTCGGTTTGTTAATTGTGGCAGTTAGGGTGGAATGTCATCTTGACTTGCTTTGGGGTCTACCTTGAAGACTGGCAGAACGTGTTTATGGGTGTTTCAGGATGTGTCATGAAGGCATGGCCTTAGGCTCTGTGTCTGGTTCTTTTTCCCTTTCTTTCTGGCACGGTATCCTGCTCTGCTTCTGACTGGCATTAAAAGCATCCTTGGTCTGTCATGCCCTTCCCCAGTGGAAACTCCCAAACATGGACTATAACTGTGAGCCAAATTATACTTCTCTTGTCTTAAATTATGACTGTCTTAGTGATAGGAAATCTAATATTGTTTTAAATTCTTTTTAAATCAAGTTCTATGAAAGGTTAAGAAATATCTTCCATCCATGTCATGGATTTGTATGTTTCTCTTGGTAATTCATTTTCCCTTTACATATATTGAGGCTCTACTGATAGGCACATACAAATTTAAAACTGTCAAATATTCCTAGAGAACTAATATTTTGTCATTATGAAGTAATCTTCATTATCTTTGTTAATATTTTTGCTTTTAAAAACTGTCTTGTCCAAGGACATTAAAAATGGTAAGTAAAGACTAACAGCAAAATACAGCCTCTCTAGGGCCTGGAGTCAAGAGCCCTGGAGGACAACAACTTCATGAAGAAAAAAGAATTAGATCTCTGGAACTCAAGAGGTTACCAACAGGGAAACTAGAAATTACAGAGAAGTTGGAGAAACTGAGCATAATGTAAGAGAAAAGAATGAAATAGTCCAGAAGGCTAACCTCAACTTCTGAGAAAGCAAACATGTTCTACAAACATGTAGTGAGAATAAAAATAAAAAACAAAAGCTCTTTTCTAGCTCTATTTGTTTAGGTTAGTATTTGCATAGTACGTTGTTTTATACTTTTGCTTTCAATTTTTTGTGTATACTTCAGCTGTGTCTGGGAAGTTGTATATAATTGGATTTTGTCTTTGTTTTTCTTTTTAATAATATTGGATAATTTTCCCTTTTTACCAGAGCATTTAGTCCGTATATCTTAATTGGAATTTTGCATATATTTGTATTTTAATTTGCCACTTTTTGTGCATGCTTCTTGTTTTGTTAATTACATACATCTTCTTTCTTACTTCCATTCACTGGATTGTTTCTTATCATTCAATTCTTCCCTTTACTGGTGGGAGGTCATACTGTCTTTTTCTATTCTTTTAGTAATTACCATAGAAATTACAACATGCGTACTTAACCTATACCTTCCTCCTTAACAACAGAAGTAGTTTAGATTACTTGACTCTATTTACACTACTTCAGCATTTATGCTGTTATTAATTGGATTTTAACTTTTTTATTTAACTATTTCAGTTTAATATTTCAAATGCCATACTGTTTGTTCTTTCATACATCCACTTATTTACAAGTTTTTGTCTTTTTAATCCTTTGTGTATCTCACATTTTTCATCTGCACAACTTAGCTTTCATTTTATTAACTAATAATCATAGCTGTTTTGTTACCTGTTTTATAGCTCCACAGATGCAAATTCTGTATTATTTGTGATTTCATTTCTGTTGTTTGTTGTTTCTATTGGTACTTATTTGTGTTGCTTTCTGTCCTCACGTGCCTGTTTAAACCTGACTCCATATGTGCTGGTAACGATATTTGAAAATGTGTTTTTAAGAATAATGTGTTTTTAAGAGGCATAACAGGAAAATACTTCCCTACAGAAAGATCTCTTTATTACTGCCAGGGACACTATCAGTCTGACACCACCTTAACCTAAATTAAAGGTTTGAAATTTCCTTTGCCACCAACATAATGGAAACAGCTGCAAGAGAACTTGTTTAAATATATTTTTATTCTTAGGCTATATTAGATCCTGCCTTAGTGTCAGAAGGACTTCCTGTTGAATTTTCCATTTTGTGCAATCTATGGGTAATTGTGTTTAATGAGAATAACAAAATGAAAGTTCAAAATCTCAGGATTGGCAAATATCCACAGGGCAAACTGACTTCCTAGTGCTGACTTTCTTAATTATTTGTTTTCATTTTGGTGTCATATTTAAGAAAAGCTTCTAGGTTCCCCCATACTTCCAGCACTTTTAGCTGTTTTTTTCAGTAGGACTGGGCAATTACCAAACTTCATTCCTTTCTTCATGACCACTTTTGCCAAGTTTCGTTTTATGTCATCAAAATGTTGAAATTTTTTTGGCATGAAGTTATTCATAGTGTTTTCTCTTTTATCTGTATAGTCTTTGGTATATCTATTGTTAGCACTGCCTCATGGTTTCTGGGTCAGTTATAGATCCTGTTCAGACTCATTCAAAATTTGTCAATTTTGTAACATCAGAAAACCAGTAGAATCCTCTCAATTTTATATTTTCCTATTTCACTAATTTCTGTTTTTACCTTCTTCCTCATATATATTTTTTCTACTTTTTGGAATTTCCTTTTCTTTCTCTAGCTTCTTAAATTGAACACAACTCACAATTTGTCAGACTTTCTGTTTTAAAATAAATAATATTAAATCTCTACTAATAATCCTAAATCTCTACTAATTTTTAACTGCTTTACTCAGAGTATAAACTTATTGATACAGACACTCTGATATAAATTTATCAATTTCTCATTATACCTATTAATTTTTGTTATTATTGTGCTTGCTACTAATATGGTCATTAGTTTTCATAGTTTATATTTTCCTGGCCTCTTTTATTTTTCAACTTTCTGTCTTTCCATTCTTCAAATGTAAAGAGTCTTTTAACAATAATGGAATTCCTTTTTCTTTGTTTAATCCACCAGAATTATCTGGCTTTTAATTGACGATCTCAATAGATTTACATACATAATACAGTTGAATTATTTTAATCCATTACTATATTTTTTGTCTTTTGGGGGGTCAATTTAATCCACCCACATACAACATAATTGCTAGAAATTTAGAATTTGTTTCCACTTTCTTACCTTGTATTTTCTATTTGTTCTATTTTTTCCTATGTTTAATTTTATACTCTTGACTTTATACTGGTTCATTTAATTTTCTTATTTCATTTTTTCCTTATTCTACAAGAGAATTTATACAGCAATTTATTCTCTCATGATAGAATTTTCTTAGTTCTCTTATTTAAAAACAAGATCTAAAATTATTCGTAGCCTATCTCCTCTTTCAAAAAGTCAAGTTTTAAGTACTTTTCTTGCATCAACTCCATCCTTTCCCCCCAACCTAATTTAGTTGTTAGCAGTATGATACAGTTCCCACAGTACAAATAAAGTGAGTAATTTTCCCACACTAGAAAGTGAAATGCATTTTCAATATAATTTTATATCCTAATTCAAAATAATGCTAATATTTATTTTATCTTAGATATAAATTTAATTTTTTAAATATCTAACTGAATTTTGGCCTAATAACGCATATTTACTTCTTTATGCTTTTAAAACTCAATGGAATGAACAGAATAAACACAAATATTAATTCATAGCAGTATTGAAAACCAATCTGAGGGACCACCAGAAATGGAGAATTTCTAAATCATATTCAGTAGATCTCATATAAAGTATCAAGATGGCAGGAGGGAATGAAGGAGACTTCACAGATTGTGTATGTGTGTGTGCGCACACTGAATTTGTACCAAAAGTGTATTCATGTATTTGTGTAGAAAAAGAAGTTACATAATTGTTTAAAAGTAAATTGTATGGATCATGGATACAGATTTAGCAATAACACCTAACCAAGCTGAGTATCTTAGAAACTCCTATCTGTGACTAACCCTATAAAGATCTCTTCTATGGGACCTATGATCAGAGGCACTGGGGATCCATAAACCACATGTAATTTATTTTTTGTTCTGAAACAAAGATCTTACTATGTTTTTTTTCAAATGAATAGTCAAATGACTTGATATCACTTATTAATAGTTTATCCTTTTGTAACTGAGTTGAAATGTCACCTTTATCATTTGCTACATTCTTTTAAATATGTGGATCTGTATCTTCTGTTCTTTTCCATTTCTATCTTTGTCTATCCCTATTCCAATACTATACTGTGCAGTTATTGTCTTTCTGTGTGCTTTTAGATTTGATAGGTTTAATGTTTTTTTGCAAAAGTCTCTGTTATGCTTGTACATTTTCTGTTCCAGCTGATACTAAGGATCTAATTTCCTAAAAAATTATCCCTTTGGTTGTCGATTGGGATAACATTAAATTACAACTCCACTTGTGAATTGATGTCTTTAGCCTATTGAACTTTTTTATGCAAGTAGGTTTATACTTGCTTCTCTTCCTCTCTCTCTTTGGTCTCTAATTTTCTCTGTATTCACTTTATTATCTGCTAGTATCATCCTCTTCTTCCCTGAAGAGGGTATGTTAATCTGTTGCATGTAATTCAGATACTCTAAGTTTCACTACTAGAAAAAGGAATCACTTATTCTCCCAGATGCACCTTAATAAGTCATGTAATAGGCTACTCTTCGGTGGAGCATGGTCACATACATTTTACCCATCCAGTCACAGTAATTAGCAGATGAGGTAATGAATCCAATTAGGAAAGATAAGTCCACTATAATATAAGCAATGATAGTAATATAAAGAATGTTAAATGATATCGGGGACTGGAAATACTAAGGAGGTTGGCCATTTAAAAAAAAAGAAAAAGAAAAGAAAACTATGGAATATGGAATAAAAAGATGCAGGCTGAATCCCCAAGGCTGAGATAGCACACCCAAGGAAGAGCTTCACTCCATCTGCCTCACCCTATTCCTACCACTTATCTCCAGATCTCACTGGAGAGGGCATGGCTATAGCTCACTGAAGACATGAAATCTGTTGTGTTTCACAAACAGAATTCACTGAATATCTGCACCCTGAGTGCTGGGAAAAGCAAGTGTCATTCTATGAACACTCTCGCCTGAAGGGGTAGTGTTGTAGTTATTCTTCTCATTGCTGAGACAAAATACCCAACACCTAAAGGAAGAAAGGTTTATTTGGGCTCACAGTTTGTAGAGGTTTCAGTTCATAGTTGGCTGACTCCAATAGCAGAGAAGAAGCAGTTCATAGCAGACAGGAGACAGTAAATCAGTGAAGAAGCAAGTAACAACAACATCTCATTTTGTATTTCTTATATTCTATTGAAGCTACCACCCTTAGGGGAGGTAGCACTCACACCCAGGGTTGGGGACTCTTAGCCCTAGCATCTCACAGTGAATCAATTCCAGCATCACATCCTTAATCCTAGCATCACACACCCTAGCACCAGCCACCTCGGAAAAACCCCACCAAGACTACATGAAGCTTTGGAGGAACAGCTAGATACAAGCCATAACAGGCAGAAGTGGGGGCACTTGTGCAGGAACTGCACATGGAGGGATTGCATAGGCTGCAGTAGTCAGCTGCTAGAGAAGCTGCTCAGGATGTAGCAGCCACGTGCACTTGAGGCAGCTGCCTGACTTCTCAGTTTCCACATGACCCTTTCTTCAACAAACAATGCTATATTTCTGAGGAATAAGATACAGCTGCCTTTCTTTCAAGCAAAGTTCACAACCAAAATAAGCCATAGATTCATAGGAGTTAATATATCCATTATTGGCTATGTTAATTAATCCTCCAATTCAGTTACAGATCCATCAATGTTCTGTTACCTGAAAATCAATTGTAAAGTTAACTTCTGTCTAGAGTTGCAATAAAAAAAATATGTGTAAAAGTAACAGTCTGAAGCCAGAGAGTAAGGCAAAGAGGGTAGTTGGAGGCAGAGAGAGAAATGAGGAATGAATACTAATGGGCTTGGAGTTTCTTTTTTGAATGATGAAAATGTTCTAAAATTGTAGTCCTTATTGCACAATTCAGTGAACACACTGAAAACAATTACATTATACACTTTAAGTGGGCTAATTGATGTGTAAATTTTATGTCAACAAATAAAGCTATTTCTAAATCAAAAGACGTGTCCAAGTCTCACCCTCTATTGCTTGTGATTGGAAACTTATTTGGGAATAGGTTCTTTGCAAAATGTAATTAAGTCTTGAGATGAGATCATGCTGTATTGTAAATTAGACTTTGAAGCCAATGGAAAACAGTGTGTGTGACAAAAACAAAAACAAAAGCAAAAACAAAAATCATGTTGAGATGGAAAGAGGGATTGTGGTGATACAGCACGGAGTAAGGCATTTCAAGGATTTCCAAGCAGTCACCAGAGTCCAGGAGAAAGACATGGAACACATTCTCTCTCACATCTCCTGAAAGGAATCAACACTGCTAGCACCTTGATTCTGGAATTCTGGCTTCTAAAATGAAGACAGTATATATTTCTTCTGTCTTAAACCACACAAGTTTTGTGGTATGTTGTTATTGGAGCTCTAGGAAACCAACAGAACTGTCAACTGAATACAAAATTAAAATGCAAAGTGAAAAAAGAAAATTATTAAATATGAATAGAGCCACGTAACAAGTCAATAGAAAATATAAAAAGGCACCACAGTCATTGTTTCACAAGCCTTTAATTGATATCTATGACTTCATTTTATCTCTATTTATTCTATATTTCTTCTGCCCTCAGCCTGAACTTCATCTGCTTGTGAGTTTTTACTTGGCAAAATGACCCAGACCTTCATTTTTGAAGAATCCAAGTCTTCAAACATCCTACCTTTTATTTTTGGCTGCAGTTAATTTTCATTGACTTTGATATTGGGAGGTACTACAGGGATTCCTTGGGAGCCAGACTGCTCTCCATACCTTCATTGCACAGAAACAAGCTGATTTCCTCCTAGGAGTCAGAAACAAACACTCCAGCCACTAGACTACCTCCTGGCTTTGCCCTTTGTTTTCACGGCATAACGAACCCAAATAGCTAGGTGGCAGTTCCATTGTCCAGCTTTGTAAAATCATTGCAACTCTTGATGGAAGCACTCTCTGCAGAGGAACTAAAGTCTCTAAACCAGCAGCAAAGTTCTCAGGTAAGGAAAGAAAAATTTTGAGAGAAAGTTATTGGTGATACTGTAAAAAGAATCACTGTCACTGCCACACTGTGATTCATGTGTATCTTGACTATGGCAGAGACAGTGTGTCACATGATTCAATATCAGAATCTTATTCTGATAAGACAGAATCTCATTTTTCCAGGGTATTGTCTCCCAGGTGGAACCACAACTATTATCTTCCATAATTGACATCACTGAGTTAAGTGAGCTGCTTCCCAGTGGTGGTGTATATGCTCAACCCAGTTAATTCTAAAGCACTTCCTTTGCCATGAAAGGAGCTTCCTGATCAAGGGCAATGTTGATTAAATGCACTGATTTTGTGAGTTCATAGATATTGTTGCTATCAGAAACATGAGCAGTAAAGGCAAAATCATTTCCAGAATATGTGATTATTCCAGTGAGGATGAATCTTTGTTCCTTCCATGATGGAAGAGATCCAATGTAATCAACCCTCCACCAGATGGCTAGCTCTTCACCCCCTGGGAATGGTGCCATATTAGGTACTCATTGTTGTTCTCTGATATTGACAGATGAAGCACTTGCGAGTACTGTTGGCAAGGTGAGACCTGGTAAGGGAAAGCCAGTTTATTGAGCACATGCATGACTTCCTTCACTACCACTATGACCACTCTTCATAGATGCATTAAGCAAACAATGAAATGACTGAGCAAAGATATTCACTGATATCCTCATGTGCTGTTTTGCACTTTGTCCACCTGATTAATAACAGTGTCTTCTGAAGTGAATAACTTTAGTGTGCATTCAAATAGAACATAAATATTGTTACAGTGTGTGCCCATACAAAAAATTTTATCCATGTACCTCTTTCTCAGACTTGTCACAGTTTCCAGTCTTATGCCTTCCAAATCCTTCACTTTCTAGACAAATCATTAGCAAAATGATTAGCTCATTCTGGTCATCTCACACTCTTTTTTTTTTTCCTTCAGTACCAGGGATTGAACTTACAACCTCACACTTACCAGGCAGGTACTTATGCCGCTGAACTAAACCCCCAGCCCCTTTCTTTCTTTTTTTTTTTGTCTCTTCCTCCTGTCCTTTTTTTTTGTTTTTTGTTTTGTTTTGTTTTGTTTTGTTTTGTTTTTGAGATGGAATTGCAACAAGTTGCCTGGGCTGTCCTTGAACTCATGGTCCTCCCATCTCAGCCTCCGGAGTAGCTGGGATTACAGTGTGTGCCACTATGCTTGTCTTTAGCTCTCAGTTTTGACAGGCTGGGCAAACAAATATTCTGAATTATGTACACTTGGAACCCTCACCAATGACCTTCGGAGATGGGAAATTCACCTGTCTTCTCAGACAATGGATACTGGAGCAACCTTTTGTGTCACAGAATCCTGTCTGGGGAGCATGCTGAAACCAGAGAATAAATCCTTTTGTATTTCAATGTTTTGTCAGTGTTCTTTACTCAAAGAACATAACACTGTGATATCAAGGAAAAAGAGACTGCTTTATAGGATCTGGCTCTATCTTACTGGAATAAGCTATAAATTTGGAACTGAAAGGCAATAAATCCACCATAACACAGGTACTATTGGCCCAGCTTAGATCAGAATCGCTCTTCGTTATGAATCACTGAGGTTATTACCACCCCATTTGGATCCTTGTAGATTGTGAACAGGCAGAGTGGAGTAGTTATTCAAAATAGAGGGAAAGAGCCCTCTTCCCAATAGAATAGAAGAGTTCTAGACAAAACAAAACAAAAAAGTCTTCCTTGTACTGTAGTCTTTGAAAACTCAGTGCATGTATGAACACACATGAGTTTTGTCCATATCTTTAGGTCTTCTTAATGTAAATCAATTGTACCATTCACTACTGCAAATATATTCCATCTCTTCTCAGTAGAAAAAGAAAACACAATCACATCCAGACACTGAACTCACATCCAAATTCAGGATCTTTGAGTGCTGTCATTCTTGATCAGGTCCAGATGTGGCTAAATGACAAATAATGAATTTATTTCAATGCCACAATACACAATAAAGGAGATGGAACAGGACCAAAACTAACAAGAAAAGCAAAAAGAAAAGCAACATGATGATGAGCATATGCCTGCTGAATAGGGTAGTCAGAGTAGGAAGGACTGTACTTCTTGAGACAGTTTATATCTAATGTCTCCCCAGAGGTTTATGCACTGATAGGTAGGGCTTTGGGGTGGTGACTGAGTCACTGTTGATGAGGTTATACTAAATGTGATTTGAAAAGTGAAGCCTGCTTGGAGGAGGTAGGTCACTGAAGGTGTAGCCTGGAAGGCTGTATTTCCCTCCCTCCTTCCTTGATCTCTTTCTGCTTCCTGCCTGCTGGTGCCATGAGTTGGTTCTCCCTTGCCATGCCTCTCCACCATACTGCCCTTCCTTAGAGCATGACAACCATGAACTGAAACCTCTACAAACTGTGAACCAAGATAAATCTTTCCTCCTTTAGTTGTCAGTGTAGGGTATTGTGCTCCAGGGATGAGAGAATAACTAAGACATTTCTCAAGCAGAGAATCAAGATCTTTGTCAACCAAAGTTTCAAATGTACTTCATCTCAAAGATTTTGCCTTAGAGGTGTAAATTCTAGAGAAGGGAACTCCCTGAATGGTCCCGGCAGCCTAATTTATCTTCCTACTGCATCTGAATACTGGGATATTGCCTTTGAAGAAGCACAATCATAGGTACCCTTTGCCAGGTTGAGCATTTTATGGAAATACTTTAAAACTTTACTTGGCTGCTAGTCAGTGTCATTTAGGGAAATCCATTTGCTTGTTATCAGAAATCTCACTGAGACATGAGTTTTGAAGTGGACCCTGCCCTTCCTGTTTCTATCTCTTGGAAACTAGCCTGGCAACTCTGTCAATCTCTCTGAGTTCTATGACTTTTGTCACAGACTCTGAATGTAGGGGGAGGGAACAGACTGGAATTATAAGCCAGGTTATACCATCAGACTCCATCCCCTAAGTTGTTCACCACTTAGCTGGCATGAAAGAAATCATCTTTATGGTAAGGGGACATAACAGAAGATATCTGAGGAAGAATTCTGAGGAGTGAAGCATCTTTGACTCCACTCTCTGGGTCTCCACATTCAATCTTAGTGCATTAACTTTTTGTGAGGTAAAAAGTTTAGTTATTTCAATCAGCAGAGTAAATATTATCTGATCCTTACCAGTATAGGATAACTAATCTGCTGGCAGAAAGGACTCATCCTGATAATGCTGAACAGTTTTTGCCCACTGTTGTCTGTCTCTTTTGGAAAGCTTATGCTGAACTATATGCCTCAGGAACGCTACAGGAGGGAAGAAATAGCCAACATCCCAATAGCCAGATTTTCTCCTTTTTCAGCTAAGTTCATTAAAGCTACAGCCTTATTGGACACAAAAAATAATCTATCAGAGTCTCTCAAATTACCTGTGATGAACGATCCGTTTTGTTGTTGTTAGAGTATGGTTTCCAAACCATCAAAACAAATGCTTTCATAAACAGAAAAATGCATGCTTACCTACCACTGTGAGGTCAAATCATTAAGTGTTTCAAAACACACCTATAAATTTCTAAATCCAGTTTATTTCCGACTACTGCAGCTTGCAAACTGATGTCACATCTTCAGTAACACTGATTCAGTAAAGTTTGCTGTTTTTCCTGTCTGGAGTGAAAGACTTCTCACCATCTCTACCACCTATGACTAAACTACTTATACATGTTAAGTAATTGCAGTTTTCCAATTCCAGCCATCAATTCCTGTATGAACCAATAGCCTTAGTTAAAAAACATGCTACATATTCTAACATTACAAGGTATTGTTTCCTAGTTGGCACTTGAGTAACGGGGCATATTACAAGAGCAATAAAGTACATGGACTTTATCTCCTTGTCTTCTTGAAATTAATTTCTTGGTCAGAGGAATGACACATCAGATAATGTGTTAGGGCATAAGCATTCAATAAGTCTATTATTAATAGGAAATGGTGCTTGCAGTGGAACCACATCGCTTCCAGAATGAAGCAAAGTTTTGACAAATCCACGACAAAAGAGAGTCCAGAGTAATTGATGGTGCTTGATTTCATCTTGCTGGTCTCCATGAAGGCAGCGCCTCCTAAGGCCGTTAGAATTGTCACTGTTGCAAAATTGACTTTTTAGCAGTGGCAGTTGCCATTGGAATAGAGCATTTCTCATTTCCTTGGTAAATCAGATCATTTTAGTTTCCAGCTTAAAATTCCACTTTCCCTAGCACCAAGAAGAAAATCCAAATTCTCACAGTCTACATACAAGGCACTGACGGTTCTCGGTCTCAAATGTTTGACAAGAAAATAACCCATTTATGGTATGCACAATGCGCAAAATTAAATGCACATGTTTAGAGATCAGCTAAAACTATGCAAGGGATACATCGTTTTGTCAGAACCTTTGCAAGTGGTTCTCAAGCAAAGCAGTCCAGCTCAGCGCATTTCACCGCCACCCTCTCAAAGGCGCCGAGACCAGCGAGAGTACAGGAGGGGCTTAACTCCGGGACCAGGAAGGCGGAAGGAAAGCAGAGGGCGGAGCGAGGGGAAAGTGACGGGAGCAGCGAGAGCCGGAAATGATTAGCTAGTGAGGCACCTAGGAGTGCCTCGTCCGGTGACGCTCTAGCCCCCGCGCGCCGTCTCTATGCTCTCCCGCGTCTAGTCTATTTATTGTCGCGGGGAAGCAGCGGCCGCCTTGTACCCGGAACAACAAAGCCGGGAAGGCAGAGCCCGAGCCTCGGGGGGCTCCTAGTAACGGGTCGGGGCGGGAGGTCCATGGAGACTGGGGAGCGCGCTCGCCTCATCCTCATCCTCGTCCTCCAGCTTCTGCTTCGCATCCGACGCAACCGGCAGCAGCGCTGCCGCCGCGTCCTCTGTGGCCGCCCGGTCTTCCCACGGTAACCCCGCCGGCGACCCTGGGCGGGGGAGGCGGGCACCGGGCGGCCTGAGCGCAGGCTGCGGGGCGTGTGGGCGCGGGACGTGAGGGCGGGTGCTGGGGGAAAGCGTGCGGGGGCGGTGACTGAGGCGAGGAGTCGAGTGGGGGAAACTGGCCGGGTGGCGGAGAAATGATCTAGGAGGACGAGGTACGGTATTTGGGCATCTCATTAGTGATAACGGGTGGGGGTAGGGCTGCCCTGCACGGGCGCCTGACCGAGCCGATGTAGGGTTAAGCAGCACTGGGAAAGACCAGGAAGCGAGATTTTCCATCTGTCTCTGTGGTACCCTCACTCAGGGCTAGAGACACCGTGCAAAGATGCTGGGGATCCATTGCTTCGCAGAAAACTTCCAGCAGCCTCTCTGCAGCGGCGGGAACACTCCCAAATAGCGGCTTCATGAGCTTCTGGTCTGGCAATGCCAACAGCCCCGCATTATTTTATTATTGTTATTAACCAAAATTAGGTTTGATGAAAGATCTGGAACCGAGCAAGAGTAAATGAATTGTAGGCAGCGCTGAGCATAATCGCTTAATAATAGCAAATAAGAGCTCGAAAAGTAAATCAGATAGGGAGTGACGGTTTTTTTTTTTAAGCTTTTCTGCCGAGATGTACATCTGCAGCTCTGTCATTGCAATAAGATTTAAGCTGCAGACCATACACATCTGTGAGCTCTGCCTGAATCTGTCACCTGCAGTTCCAAAGCGACATTGGTAGTAACCAGTGTGTGCTTGTGAATTTAGGGTAACATGCTTTAAAATTGTGCTCAAGAAAAGAGAACAAGCTTGGTGTGGGGCGTATATGTGAAGAAGCAATGACAATTTCCCTAGAGAAATTGGAATAGAGAATTGTAAGAAGAAAGTGCAGTTATCCTGTTGTAATTTGCAGGCTCTTTTGAAGTTTGAGAAAATGACAGTTCCTTCAAATAAAGAACTTTAAGTATTGTCCGATTGAAAAAAGTATTCAGTTTGATATACCCAGTTAAATATTCATCAGTTTATGCTGTCTCTTTAGCCATGCATCATAAACTACTTGATGGTTTAGTACTTTCCAAAACCCATTTTAGGTCAGGAAATGAGGTTTCCTTGTGGCACGCTGGGAAGGTCACATACACATACTACAGTAATAACATTTTTGTGGTCAGAACAAAGCTTTCTATATAAAGTGGAAGATTAATGATGAAAATAAAATTGATAAATCATAGAGACAGTTATGTCAACCACAACTTCTGCTCGTCCCCCATGTCTTTTTTTTTTTTTTTGGTAAGTCTGGCTTCTCATGAACAAAAAGACGTTATCTTTAGCCTCAGTGTCCCCCCTTTTTAGATTCAGTACTGTCAGTCAGTCTCAGAAACTGTTGACCTGCTACTCAGTGGGAGAGGGCTAGGCAGAATACGTTTTTGAGTCAAGCATATTCATGGTAAGCCTTTAATCAGAAGTTTAGGTTCAGTAATTTCATGAAGTAATTTCACAGGCTGGGGATTTAGCTCAGTGGCTCAAGCAGTTGCCTGGTAAGTGCAAGGTCCTGAATTCGATCCCTGGTACAAAAAAAAAATTTTTTTTTCATGTATGTTGAAGATGGTGGGCAGTTCTTTAACAAGAATATGAAGTGTGAACATTGGAAAATATATTGCATCTTAAGACTAAGAAGAAAAGTTCAGTATTTTTGTCTTTACATTAACGAGTCAAAGGATGTTGCTTAATCTTTTCATGTGGCTGTTCTGTGAAAGATGTTCTGGGGTGATCCCTGGCCCCTCACGTTGTGGATGTTGAGTCCCAAGATTTATTTCATGGCGTATCTGACACATAAGGAACTCCCTTAACCTCAGGGATGCCATCAGACTCATTCCACTTGGAACTTACTGCTCTGTCCCTTGCTATTCGGAGTGTGTGTACATGGGTCGGGTAGGCCCTGTCTTACACATTTTTTAAAAATCCAGTTCTTGCTTTCCTTGCTCTCTGTCCCAACATTCCCGACATTTAGTGTTGTCTTTATTCCACCATGTCTTGAATTATGTCCTAATGAAAAATGATTGTTTTATGCTGTTAGTATTTTTCTTTTTGTCAGGAGCTTTTCAGCATATGTCCTTGTGAAAATATTTGTACTTTTCAGAGTAGAAGGAATTTTGGAAGAAGTAATACCATACTGTAATTATACACAGTCATTCTTCTAAGTATTTAAAAAGTAAAATGATAATACAGAGCCTGCTTTGTGTTTTAAATTGAACTTTAGATTTTCATAATTCTTATTCTAAAAAACATTGTTGTCAATATCAGTGTATTCTGATCGTTTTCATTTGAATATTTGACTAAAATTTGAGGAAACTGCTTAAGCTGTTTCCCTGCATTTTTCTTTATGTGGGAAATTGTCACATCGGAATTGTTATGTGGAGCCAGGTGTGGTGGCTCACACCTGTAATCGAGAGGCTGAAGTAAGAGGAGCATGTGAGTTTAAGGCCAGCCTGGGCTACATAAGTGAGTTCAGGGCCAGCTAGCACTATATAAAGACCCTGTCTCACGAAACAAAACAAAAATATTTTTTTCCTATGTAGATGTATCTATGTGTAGAAGATACAAAATTTTCTATAAAGTAGAACCAGTAGTGAAACATAATATTTCTGGAGCATGTCATTACTTAGGCATATATATGGCATGTTACTTAAAAATCAACAAATATTAATTTAATGGATTTGAATACTGTATTTTCATAAAGGAGGCCAGTAATAACCTGGTGATTGATTTCCTTCTGTTGCATCATAGACTGTGTGATGAAATTATTATTGTTATGAAGCCAGATGTGGCACACACCTATAATCCTAGCACTCAGGAGGCAGAGGCAGGAGGATTGAAGTACATAGTGAGTTCAGGGCCAGCCTGAGCTACATTGGGAGGCCCTGTCTCAAAAACTCAAAAAAGAAAAAAAGAAATTATTGCTATGAAAAAATTTAAATTCATTTTAGAAGAAACGATAGAATGTTTCTGAGTCAGAACCTTTAGTGGCTTAAAAATTTAGCTATATTGTGATATGGGAACTAGTAAATATTCCTTGAGATTTATTCCTGTTTGTTGCACCTTTTATATGCCTGATGGCACTTCAGGTGTTCATAACTGGAAGAGAGATGTTTTGCCCTTCAGGTGCTCTTTATGTACTTGTAGAAAGCAGAGAAATAACATAATGGGTAGCAAAATGTGACAGACATAGTTTGACTTTTACATACTTTTATTCATACTACTTGGAATTGCAGTTACTGGTGTGTAGATGTCGTCTTGCCTGCTAAATTAGACATTTTTTTGAGGGCCAGGACTGTGAATCACCATCATGCTGTATGGTCATATCTCGTATATGTATATTTTGAAGTTTAACATGCTACTAGGTGGAAATGATGTTTATTTTTATTTCACTTCAGATACTTATCTAGTGATGAGGCAAATTTTTTCAAAATTTAATAATTGATGCGTATGATTAGGTTTATTTTTTTAAAACAAACAATGAAAGAAACAGTTGGCTGACATACATAACTTGAGTAGTCCAAGATTTGCCCTAGTCACATAACTACCACTTTAAGAGATTGAGAACCTGTGTGTGTATACACATCTGAGGTCTTTCCGGGCTATGTAACAAATTCGAATTTTGTATTTTGACACAGTCAGACTTTTCCTTAGGCAAGATAAAATGTTTGTGCTTGTATAGTTGTTAAAAAGTAAGATTCCAGAAGTATGTTGTTAGTGGTAAGGAATCAGGTCACATCAGAAATTCTGCTCGTCTGGTCTTATTTGTGACTAGCAGGTGATAAATACAGAATTTAAGTTACATGACTAATTTGATTATATGTTAATAATTGTGCTAAGAAATGTGTTGCCAGGGGTGCTATTAAATATTTTGAAACACTTAGGTGATATGTGGGGCAGTTCAGATCTACCTTTAAGGGGAAGTCAAACTGTAAAATTTCATCAGAAAATACAGACCAGAAGTTTAGCTGTTGGTTGATTTCACCATGCAGTACAGTATTCATTCATTAAAAAAGAATATTGCTAATCAGATGATGTGTTAAAGGCAGAGTTTTCTCAGGACATGTGCTGGTGACATAACTATTGAATTGTGCTAGCATGATAGATACCTGGCTATAGACATTGGCCCATAGTATGGTTTGGTGTAATGTAGTGAGGACTTAACATCTTAAAACAAGGTAAAGCAAAGTATCTATTGCCATTGGTTCCAAAAATTAGTTGTTTCCCTTTCTCTTCCTGGTAAATTGTAGCCATTTTCATTGAGACAAGTTTTGATTTGAGTCAGTTACATTTCTTTGGATTAGCATAGGTATAACATTTAACAGCATGGGCTCTGGATCAAACTGCCTGTGTTTAGCCTCATATCTCTGCTTGTTAGTGGTATGGCCTTGGACAAATGTGTTTCAGTGCCCTAAACCTCAATTTCCTCATCTGTACTTCCTCATTAGTACTGCCTCATAGGGCTTCTATGAGATTTAAGTGTAAAGCATTTATTACTTTAGTTAAGAGCTGAAAGAATAATAGCAGATATTCTCAGTGGTACTAGATACTGCTTTGAAGGTGGTTAGATTGCTTGAATGCTGTGTTTCTTTTGTACAGCCTTTTACTGAAGTTCTTTTTTTTTTTTTTTAATTTTTATCATGGACCATTAGACTTTGTGGTTAGGTTTTGAGAGGGCAGGGTACTCTCTTTAAATTTTGAATTGTGACACAGACATCTGGTTATCACTTCTGGCAGATGGACTAAGTAAAGGGCGACATCTATGCTTCTTGGAAAAGGAAAGCCAACAAAGCCTAGTCTGGCGCAGGGTTACAGCTATTGAAATGCTGTTTCCCTGAGGACTTGCCTGGTTGTTTAGCTGTGTGGTACTTCTGAATAAAAGGAATAGACCCTATTGGTTTCATTTAACAGAATTAGTCCTTCTTTAGAAGACTGTTTTTTACTTATCTAACCTTATTTGATGGTAAACTTGAAACTTGTTAGTGTCATTGTCATGCCATTTAACTTGAGTTTTCTGTGTCACTGTATTTGCACTAAATAGAAGCATTTTTGTAATTTTAGAAATGGCCAAAATTGCTGTTCTGCTCCAATAATTCACATGGTCCATGTGTGACTTTGAAGGATTGAAAAATTATTTGTTTATAGTAAAGCTAAAGCCAAATACTGAGGCTGCCTAGCCAGGGAAATAATTTTACAATTTTAGCTTTGTTTAGGTTGCCATTAAGATAGTTAATTTTTTCAAGTTAAATGTTTCTGGTTAAACAGAATGAGTTGCAGAATCTTTCTTGTTTTGTCTAATATCTACATTTTGTTTTTAGTTGAAATATATTTCATCAAATATAGATTATATAAAATATTAAAATCAGATTTTGCCTCAAATTTGCAGGGATTAAATTTTATACTTTTTCTTCCATGTGTGCCAATTTTATTTTAGTTGTTTTTTTTACAACCTCCATATACCCAGGAGATTGGCAAATAGTATATTTGTGTTTAGAGTGTGACTTGACTTTCCTGTTTAAATAAAGTGAAGTCTAGCTGATTATATTAAATTGAACCACTAGATTGGCCATATTAAGCTTAGTATGTATATAATATTAACATTATCATCATAGCGCTTACAGATTTTTGATCTAAAAACTATTGAGATAAGAGAAATGACATTTTTTGGGCACGAATATATATATATATATACACACACACACATACATACACATATCTCTTTTAATTTACATGCTCTGATGTCTGTGTCAGGAAATTTTTAAGAAAATAAACCTCCAAGGTGTCAATACTGTTGTCTACAGTAAAACTTGTTTTGAAAGTAGGGTCTAACACATCATTAGGGTTTCCCTACTCTTCTTTCCAACAAACCCTTTTGGGAATTGATGTTGTATCCTTCAGATACGAAGATGGCGACGCCAGTGTATAACCCAAAAGTGTAAATATGAAGACGGGTTTTTGATTTATGGCTGTTGTCAACATTTATAGAACATATGTGAACTTGAAGCTTCTGTGGAAGAACCACCTCATCCTTTGTCATTTGCCATATACATAAGCCACCCGCTTACAGCTACAGTGAGTTTCTTGTATGCGTGTATAGCCTAGTGAAGTTGCATTGAGAATCCCTTAATTACTCTTAAGCTGACCATGTTCCAAGACCCTTGGTGGTCACAGATTAGGATGGTCACAGGAGACACGACATAACCAGTTTGTTAGATCTTCAACAGAGATTCAGTGTGCTAATCTTGAAGGTACTCTTTATTCTTGTGGGGTATGAAGTTCAGAATTTGACATAGCTCAGCAGATTAAAAAGCTATATGAATAATTCCGTCTTCTCATCAACGTATTATTGAAATTAATCTAAAGTCACTATAACAGAAAACCTTTGGGTGGCCAGTAATTTTAAAGCTTCTACTTTAATGTATAGTACAAAATCATTTGTATGATAGTCATAGGCCACCTAGTGACATTCTACTGTACCTTTTCTGTTTAGAGATGTTTGAAATATAAATACTTACCATTGTTTACAGTATTCAGTACAGTAACATGGTGTATATGTTTGTAGCCCATAGGAAGTAGACTGTACCATTCTTGTAGGTACAGTCTACTACCTATGGGCTGTATCGTCTGGGTTTATGTCATGTATGCTGATGTTTACACAGTGACAGAAGTAATACATTTTATGGGAAGGAAAATGGAATAATGGAAGTGCTGAAAGTCTACAGGTGTGTTTTAGTTAAACTAATTATTTTCTTATATCAAAATGTATTTCTGTATTTTAAAATCTTCTGTGACACAGTTGCTGTTCAAGATTTGGGGGTCTAAACTAAGACCAGTAATAAACTGGTAGGTATAGCAGCACTAAACTGAACATACTAGAAAGTAAAATAGGGAAATAATAGGATATGGTTGGAGAACTTGAGTGGTTTGAGGCTACTTGAAAATTCTGTTTCAAAGCATAATGCAGAACTGCTTGGGTAAATATTTAATATATAAAGAATTCGTGCCTTCTGATATACTTTCTCCTAAGAGTAAATCTCTAGGATTCTTTTTTGTCATTGCAAAAATGTTCTCTTTCCACATCCCCTAGCCCCCATTTCTTTATTTGAACTCACAGCCTCGCACCTGCCAGACAGGCGCTTAAGCCACTGAGCCAAACTCCCAGCCCTAGTTTTTAAGGCAGGGTCGCACTATGTAGCTCGGGCCGGCCTTGCGCTCGCTTTGTAGCTCAAGCCAGCCTCAAACTCACAATGCACCGCCTACCTCAGCCTCCTGAGTGCTGGGATTAAAGGAGTGTGCCACCACATCCAGCTTAGCCCACTTTTCTTTCTTTCATTTGTTCTTATTTAATCTAACAACATTTCCTTGATTTTCAGGACCAAATGCTAGTTACTGAATGAAGATCAAAAGACACATTTAGCAGTGTGGTGGCCTGTGCCTGTAAGCCCAGCACTTGGGGAGGCTGAAGCAGGAGGATCACCATGAGTTCAAGGCTAGCCTGGGTTACATAATGAGTTCAAGGCCAACCTGAACTACATAACTAGACCCTGCCTAAAAACAAACAAACAAAAAATTAAATTAAGTAGTTCACTTCAGAGTGCCTGCAGTCTAGTAGACTGTATAATATAGATAGGACCTTTCATTTGCTGAGTGCTTTGCTAGGGTAACTTTCTGCTAGTGTTTCCTATGATTGACTCTTTCTTATCCTTCAAGATCTCATTTAAAGAATCATTTTTCCTTTCATATGGTTGAAATGCTGCCTTCAGATCATTCACCCTAAACTTTTTCTTTCTTTTTTGGGTTTTTGTTTTACTTTTTTTTGTTTGTTTGTTTGTTTTGTTTTGTTTTTGAGAAAAGGTCTTGCTGTGTAGTCTAGGCTGCCCTTGCACTCACTATGTGGCTGAACCTGGCCTTGAACCAGCAGCAGTCCTCCTGCCTCAGCCACGTGAGTGCTGGGATGACAGGCGTGCACCACAATGCCCAGCTACTTTTTACTTTTATCGTTTTATTTCCTAGATTATATTCTCTGATAATTTTAATTGCTGACATTTCTATGTGTTGTCTTTTTCCCACTGGGTTGTAGCTGCTAGAAGGGTTCTTTGCTTGACCATTTCGTTCTAGGCTGTGGTCGCATTGTATACCCACAGCAGGTACATCACTAAATGTGCAATAGTAAGAGATTCTTAGTTGAAGGAGTGGCAAAAGGCATTCTGGACAGGTGTACAGTTGTGAAAGTCTGCCATTGCAAGGGGAATGGTACAAAATCTAGACTAGAAGTAGAAGATCAGGTTATAAAAGGAGGACTAGAGGTGGGATGTGTAATGCATTCCAACCCAAGCAGATTAGATTCTATTTTGTCTGCCTAAGAAAGCCAAGACATGTTTTTTTTAAGTAGGAGTGTGACATAGTTAGGAAGATAATTCTGGTAACTGTTTGGTAGATGGAGTAGATCTTAGAGATTGCAAGCAGAGAAGAATTTCATTTGAAGGCTGTAGCCATGATAACGTACAAGAGACCCTAAAATAAAACTGTTGGTTTAGGTAAAGAAAATAAAATAGATTGGAGTTTAAAAGGTGCATAGGAGAAAAATGAGAGATAAAGAAGATGATTCTGAAATTTCCACTCACTAAAATTAAGAGACAGAACATGTATTTTTGAGGGGATTAGTGAGTTTGTTTTGAACGTATTGGTTTAAAAATAATGTGCCTACTAGATATTTGGGAATACAGAACCAGATCTGTGATGGGTTAGGTTTGATGTAGGAGCCAGCCTTAAAAAATTCATGGATAGCACTTGAAGCCTGAAAAGCTTCCTGAGGACAAGGATTTAAGGTGGTGGTTTGTAACTTTCAGAGATCTTACACCTGTTTGTGAATATGAGGAAAGCAGTTGCCTCCTCAGGCACACAGTGGGATTTACCTATATACAACTTCTGGGGCTTCCTAGCCTCTGGAACTGTTGTTTTAAGCTCGGAGACTACTGAGTACTTCAATGAAGAATTTTAAATTTAAGGAACAGACAGAAATAGTTGAGATGGGAGGGGAACCCAGGGAATGTATCTCTGGAGCTGAAGTGGGGGTGGCAAAGGAAAATTTTGAAAGTCTGGTTCCCAGCGCTCTCTGCTCTGGCGCCATCCAGTAGGAGGGTGTTTCAGCTGCGCCACAGGCCTCAGCCATGAGCTGCTCATTTGTAACATTTTGTACTATGTAGAGGCAGAAGGCAGATTGTGCCAGTTTAGAGCAGGATTGGGGTCCAGGAAACAAGCCGTGGTAAACAGAGTGCAGAAATCTTGATGTTCTCTATGGTAAAGTGTCCAGATATAAGAATATGGCCCTTTGTAAAGACTTACTGAAAGGGAAATGCCATCTTGATTGCCTGTTACAGTGTTTTAGCCCAGTGGTTCTCAACTGCCTGCCCATGAGAAACATCCTACAAATGACTTCAAAATTAAGACCCTACCAAGGTCAGTGAAGTCAGTATCTGTGGGGAATCAGCTTCTTCAGAGTATTTATTTATTTATTTATTTATTTTTAATAGTTAAGTACGTGTATTCTTGCTGTATTTGAATTTGGTTTACCCTAAATCAGGTAAACCCAAAGTTTTATGTTGTTGGTATTAAGAGAGTGAAATGTTATGCTAACTATGGTGGCCAGGGAATGGTGCCTTTGGGAAATGATTGGGTTTAGATGAAGTTATTAGGGAGGATTCATGACTGGGGACTTTATGAAAAACAGCACGTGGACTTTAACACACGGGCCCCATCTTGTCCTCCTGTACTCTGCATTGCAAGGAGGCCATCATCAAAACTGAACAGGTAGATGCTAGCACTATGTCCTTGAATCTCCAAAACTGTTTGCTAACAAAAACTCTTTTGTTTATACAGTCTGTTTTCAGTATTTTTTTTACAATAAAGAAAAATCGACTAGTTTAGGCTAGAAAACTTCCTTAATCATTCTTGTAGTTTCATCTGTGAGAGAACCCTTAATTGAATGTTGTTATCAAATTACTCGCCTTACTGTTGTGCTACTTTAAAATCAGTGTTTCCAATTTTTTTGTACCAGAAATCGAACTCAGGACCTTGTGTTTATAGTGTTTCTAATTTTAAATTTTAAAAACTATGTCTTCTGATCTGTAGCTAAGTTCTCTGCATTATCATGTGTGACATTCTCTTCAGTTTCTCAGATCTGATCAGCTTTGGTAAAAGGGCTTACATGAGGGAGGAGTATCCATTTTGTTATCCTATTTGCCTTAACTACATTGTATTTTTTCACTCTGTGCTGCTTTTTAACAAGAGAAGTTTGAATTTTGTCCTATTTTTCTAAAAACTCATTTCATAGTCCCTTTCTTAACATGCTACTCATGCATGACAGTATTTAAACATTTTTTTAATGTTAAAGCAGATATTTTATATGAAGGGTAACCCTCCAAAAACAATTAAAAGGAAACTGTCCAAGTAGGAAATTTCACTCTTTTCCTCTGCTATTCTTTTCTCTTGATTAAACTTTTGATGAGTTATCGGTGGTTCAGGGCACTGCATTCACATCCTCGAAATAGTAATCAGAGAATAGGAGGTTTGATCTTGATGTATGCTAACTCTTATACTAACCAGAAGCTAGAAGAAGATTTGTTTAGTTCATTAGCTACCTAGTGAATTAACATTTATACTTGCAAGTAAAATAATATTTTGAAAATTGTTTCAGCATTAATTCAGTGGTTAAATTACTTTTGTAAATTATAGCTTCCTGTTATGGGTAATTAGGAACTACACCAAGCTTCTTTGTAAAGAGATAAAACTTTTTAGTTTTTAAAATGGTAGTTTATATTAATGAAAATAGGGACACGTGGAACACCTTCTCAAGAAAACTGATACCTTACAAGTTAAATTAAATGAACATCTTACTCTTAATTTTTAAACTTAATATCCTAAACTGTGGTACTTCTGATTTCCACACTTTCATAGGCACTATCTTTTTCATTTCCTTGATGACCTTCCCCTATACCTCCTACCTAAAGAAAAACTTCACAGTAAACTATTTGTTTTTGTTTGAAAAGACTTTGTTATTTTGGTATTTTTTTCTTTTTTTTAATTTTCCTTAATTCATGATTAAATTTAGGGACTTTTTTTCCCCCAATACTAATTTGACTTGCCAAATGTATCAGATTTTGTTTTTTTTTTTTTTTTACCCTTGCTTTTAAACTTGAAGAAAAATGGTCTGTTTTTGTTTTCCAAAAACACAGTTGCAGCCTCTTGAGGGACTGCAATGATTAACTAGAAATCCTTTCCATTTTGAACATTTCTCTGTCCATGGAAGATGAAGGAAGGAGGTAATAATAGTAACAATGACAGTGGCTAAATTTGAATGCACACTGTATATGAGCACTGTGCTGAGCACATTACATGACATTTTACTGAATTTTCACAGCAGTCTGTGGTACATTCAGTTATTGGACATAGTTTACAAATGTGGATAATGAGGCACCATAGTGGTGTTCAATAACTTAGTAACTTCCCCTCAGTCATCTGGATCATAATGTAGGTGCGGGTTTAACCCAAGGAGTTTGTTGAGCTCTTTCTTCTGTGTATTAGCCTTGCTTTTTTGAATAATCCCAAGCTAACCAGTTAAGCTCCATAGACTTTTTGTAGAATGTGTGTAATGCCTTGGGAACCATGCCGGGATTGGGGTACAGAAGCAAGTAAAGTTTGATTATATTTCTGAGGACTTCATTATCTAACCAGTAGAGATGTAAACAGGAACTACTTCACTGTAATAAAGTTTAAAGATAGTGTGGAAAATTGCCATGATAGAGGTATGCATAGTAAGTAACCTGGTATTGAGATTTAGAATAGAGACACTTGTCTCAGTCTCAGGTATCAGATTTCTCAGTTTCTTTTTTCTTTTTTTTTTTTTTAAGTTTAGCAGTGATGATTTGAATTGCCTTCTGTACTAGTATTTCCAAATTCCATAATAATCTAGACATAGACCTATCTTGAGCAATGAACTCTTCTCCAATTATCTATTTTGTATCTCCTCTTGAATATCTAACAAGTTCCCTCAATTCGGAGTGTCTAGAAGCCTTGTGTGTCTTGCAGACTGTTCTTCCTCCAGTGTGTCCTATGTCAGCAGGTAGTAGCTTAAAGCACAAACCTGAAGTCATCCTCCATCTCTCCTATCCATCTCTCCTATCCTCATTCCTGTAGTAATCATAAAGCCCTGTTTACTGTGTCTCCTGAGACTGTCTCTGCCTACTCCTCTCCACCATCAACCTTTACCACCACTCTGGACCACACTATTGTCATTTCTTACCTGTACTATGGCAATAGACCCTAAATGAGTGTCTTTACCCTTTCTAGTCCTCCCATTGCACAAGTGGCAGTGATATGTATTTTTAAATATAAGTCCATGTCATTTTTCTTGCTTCTCTTTTAGGTTACCAGTTCTCTTGGAGTAAATGCAAAAATCTGTAACTTGGAATAAGACGTGGTTTGATCCCAACCAACATTTCCAGCCTAATCTTACCTTCTTTTTCTCTTTAATTCCTCCCCAAGTTAGCTGTGCTGCCCCTCCTTCAGATCTGCGTAGTTCTTGCTCTTAACTCTCCTCAACACTGAGAGCACTATTTCTTTACCAGGGCTTGTTTACTGCTGGGTCCCTATCCTCTGGCATGGGGTCTGAGGTTAGATTTCCATTTCATTGTTAGAGAACTAATGCAATGAAGGTAATGCAGAGCTTTAGAACAAGTAGAAGTTAGTCATATACAGAAATAGAGATAAATCACTGTCAGTAGAAAGAATAGATAAAACTGCACATATGGGCATTTATAAATCAATAAGAAATGATAAAAAGGATTGAGACAGTTAATCGCAAAGAAATACAAGTAATTAGTATTCAGGAAAAGAACAACTAATTGAGTATGGTTATTTTTAATATCTCAAGTCATCAAAGATTTTTATAAAGTTCTTTGTGGCAATGTAAGACTGCATATGCATGTCCCAATCTTGTTTAATATGCACAGATATAGATATGGAGCTAGCAACCTAAAAATATGTGCCTGTGTAAACAGAAAAAAGACCTTAACTGTGGTAGGATTATGGGTGACTTTTTTTCTTTGACTATTTCTTATGTTATCAGAAATGACATTCTATCTTCTTTAAAAGTATACATTAAGACAGTTTACTTGAAATACTAAGAGATGCAAAATAAATTTTGCTTTTGCATATAATAAGGAATCATTGTGCCTGATTTCTCATCTTTCAATTTAAATCCCTGAATTTAAAGTTGTAGTCAGTAAAATACAAATGGTCCCTGGTTTACTGTGGTTTATTTTACAAAGGTGCAGAAACTTTGTGTTTTGAATTTTGAACTTTTCCATGGTTAGCAGTATGCAGTAAGATACTCTTGAGATGCTATGCAGCAGCAGTGAACCACAGCTCCCTGTTAGCCATGGATCAAGAGGAGACTAACAGTAGTTTGCAGTGGACTGTGTTGCTATGCTGGGCTGTTCAGTAGGCTCCATGTAGTGAGTGTACTTTCCACGTAGGTATTTGCAGCTTAGAAGCCTATCTTAAGACAAGAAATACCTTTTTTTCTCTTGTTATCTACAGTAATGTGTTAATTAAAATCAGTGTTAATATTAGCATTGACTAATGTGACATTACTTTGATAGAGCTTATTATAATTTGTGAGGTTCTCATTAATTCCTCAAAACAGTCTGTGAAGTGGATAGTATTATTTGCATTTTATAAATGAAAATAGGAGCAGTCAGAACTAGTGCACTGTCACATAGCTTCCATTATGACCATGAATATCATCTTCAAATCCAAATTTTCCTTATTGATATGTTTGTCTATGTTGAATCAGTGAAATTCTTAAGTAAGCTGCTGTTTAAACATTATTAAGATGGGATGAATATTAGATTGTGCATTTTTATATTACAAAATGCTTCATTGTTCCAACCAGAACTATTTCATAACTACATAAACCTTGAATTCATCATTTTTTTTTTTTTTTTTTTTTGTACCGGGGATTGAACTTACAACTTCATGCTTGCCAGGCAGGCGCTTATGCTGCTGAGCTACATCCCCAGTGAATTCATCTTTCCATAAGGACTCATGCAGAAAGTCAGCATCATTTCATTCTATCCCTACTAACTTTTAGACAGCATTACAAATAATTTCACAGACTGAAGTACAAAATACACTCCTCTTTACTGCTGTTGTATTTTTTAAATAGTTTTTGGTAGCCCTCAGATTTGTTGATAATTTCCATAGAAATCGTAATCATTTTGATGTAAGTTACTGACTTGAATGCTACATGCTTACCAATCATCAGACTTGGCATAGATGATCATGAAGACTATCTCTGTGTTTAACTTAATGTAATGATGAGAATTTTGTATATCAAATACTTTTGCTTTTACTTAGGTGTGTATTGAGTGTTTATATGATATGTGTTATACAATGCTTTCCCTTGGAAAATACAAATTTTTTGTGACCTCATACTGTTAATATTTTCTTCATATACTATGCATCAAAAATGCTACCCCTTAGGACTGACTCCTAAAGTGTAAACTCTTGAGCAAAGCAAAAAAAATGTCCAAATGATAGAATGTGCCCCTGGCAAGCCAAGTAGAAGGTTATAATTCATGTGACTTACTATTGTGCATCTAACTTTACTCCTCTTCTGCCCCTTGGAACATGGTTGTATGATTGCATGTTGAAGGCAAAGTGGGAAGTTCAGCTTTTAATGATAATTTATCTTAACAGTAGTTGCATATTTAAAATAAAAATTTAGTGTATAATTTGTAACTTGACTTAATATTGTTTTTTTATCTTTTATGTTAGAATCTTGGAATTTTAGAGTTAGTTGCAGTATTTCAGAATGCATTATTTAGATCTGTTTGGTTCTTATGACAAAGTTTCAAACTTGAAGAGATTCATCTAAAACCTTACCAAATATGTTACTGGGTTCAGGCAGTGAAAGATACCTATATTTTAAAGTTAAGGTATGTTACAGATTATATTCCTTCATGAATATTTTAGTATAATCTCTAGAAAGTAAGCATATTTTTCTCCATAACTACTGTTGTTTCACCTACAAAATTAGTATTTCCTCATGTCATCTGTTATCAGAGACATTTAGATCCACTTACATCAGCCAGATGTCCTTCAAATGTATCATACTAGTTTGTTCGTTTTAATTAAGAATATGGACTTTATATTTATCAGCATTAAGTCTTATTTGATAGTGCCTCATTGAGCTAGCTTTTTCTTAAAGGACCACATAATAAATATTTTAGACTGGTGCGTCATTTGGTGTTTGTCAGACCCACTCAGCTGTGCTGCACAGTCACTACAAAAACACACAAGCGTGGCTGTGTTCCAGTAAAAGCTACAAAAGAGATTGCTGTAGTGTACTGACTACGGCTGAACCTATTGTAATATTTTTTCTATCTGTTGCTGTGACCATTCTCCAGTTTTCTATCAATTCATTAAATAGTTGCATAGTTACATTATTCAATTGTCTATGAATCCATCAAACAGTGATAACTGTCTAAGGCACATGTGCTGTGTGCTACAGTACTGCCATATACATAATCATAGTGAATCCTTAAAAGCATCCCAGGAGGTACAGATGATACTATCTTTATCTCCAATGAAATGAAAATTTGAAGTTAGGTAACTGACCCAGTGCACACAACTACATGCAAACACTGCATCAGAGCCCCTTTTTGTACAATTTACGCCATGGTCCTAGGAGATGTAAAGGGATATGTTCTTTCTAAAAGGCAAAATATTGTTTTGATTAAACTTTTGATGCCCCTTATTCAGTATCCTCAGTTTCAACTTGAACATACTTAAAGTAGTGAGATTCTACTTTTTTGTAGAATCAGTTTTCATTTTTGGACTTTCAGTTAGATTTTAAGATTGTTTTACTGCTTTGTTTAGTGGAAAATTTTAGACATTAGAGTCTGATGAAGTTTGTCTTCAGAGCCAGGAGGTGGCGGTGTTTTCCAGGTGATGGTTTAAGGTGGCAGTTCTTATACTTGCTAAAGTTATGTTTTTGAATACAACTACAAAGTCAGAGGGATTGACCAAAGGACCTAAAATATAATGTATTCTTGTCCATGAAATCATTGAGCAAGGGAGAATCTATTTTGGCATATATGGTGTATTTTTATAGAAAGCTAGAAATGCCATTTCATAGTTTTGAAGTTTTTATTAGGAGGAAATTTTTGAAAGTCAAACTCATACTAGGCATTTACTTGAGAAAGAGAACAAAATACTTGTTTTTCTTGGGTCTATTTAGAAATCCTTTGCTTTTAGAAATGTATGTTTTTAATGCTTATCAGTAATTGGAGAAATGTTGACTTAAAAGAATGAGTTACTATTTATTTGTATCAGCAAGTAACAAACTGGTGACAAAGGTGTCAGTAAACCACCATTCTCTTATAATATGGAATAAAAAACTTTCTACAGAAGGTACTCTGACAGTGGCTATTCAAATAATTTAAATGATGCACATACATATGTGGAATTTCAGTTAAAGGGTAAACAAGCATCTTGAGATATAATTAAACTGAGCACAAATCTTGTTAATAGACAACCTACAGTCCACCTAAGACTGGTAAAAGTATAGCGCAGTCCCATACAAAACACTACTAAATGTATTTTAATGAAGTATAAAAATGCAGATTTAGATATTTTAGACAACACTGTGTTTTAGAGTAAGAAAAATTACTTAATTTTCATGAGTTTATTTTGGTGTATGTATCTAGATATGCACTTAAATACACCTGCCAAAATATTAACAATTATTCTATTCAGATTTGGCACATCAAAGTGACTTTGGTCCCCCTGTCTTATATTATTTTTTAGTCAAGTCTGGATTTTTAAAGTATCAAATGCTTAGTAGTTTTACTATAAGAAAAATAAAATTATTTCTATTTTAAATCAAAGTAACTTGTAATTTTGTTGGAATCAAGAAATAATGGAAATATGTATCCAGCTTTAGTCATACCTACAGCTGTGCACTACAGTGTTCTTTTAAAAAGTTAAAAACTAAAGTATTAAACATTTAGCCTAAATATTTTCCAATATAAGAAATAAAAATAGAATAAATCTATAGAAGAAAAGAAATGATAAACATAGATAATTTAATTAATCAAAAAGATCAACTGGTGATAGTTCTCTGAAGTGATTTACCAAAGTAGAAAAAACTTTTGACAAGATTGAGAAGAACAAAAAAACAGAAACAAATGATAAGGGATAATCTTTTTTCATTCTAGTATTATTTTTTCTGAAGAAAACATAGATAAAAAAGAGCATAGGAAAATGATGGAAACCTTGAATGAGCAATATGGGAAGAATTACAGTGCATGGAACAGATTTAAAGAGATATCTAGCAAATTAAAGTCTATTGAAAACTGGCAAAACTGCTTGAAAGAGACTGAAGATAGACTTTTAGACCTTGAAGACAGGATCATATCTAGCACTTGTGAAATGAAAGATCTCTTAAAAATAACAAGGAACCAGGAAATAATAATTCAACAGCTGTAAGAAGATGCAAAGAAAAATAATTTAAGAGTGATAGGTATCAGCGAATAAGCAGGGCTCAACACAAATGAAATAAAAAGACTTTACAGAAGTCATTGCAGAAAACTCCCAAGCATGGGAAAAGGATCTGGCATACAGATAAGCAAGGCATGTAGAACTCCGATTAGCCATATCCAAAATTTACACCCAGACATATAATAATCAAGATCCCAGAAATTCAGCACAAGAACAGAATATTAAAAGCTGTTAGAGAAATGAAACAGATCACCTATAAAGGAAAACCAATTAGAATCACGGTAGACTTCTCAACACAAAGCATCAAGTCAAGAAGAGTTTGGAGTAAAGTGTTTCAATCCTGAAAGAAAACAACTTCCAACCCAGATTGATGTACCCTGCAAAACTACCTTTCAAAATTGATGGAATAATAAGATACTTCCATGATAAAAAAAAACAACTGAAGGAATTCATGACCACCAAACCAACCCTACAGAGAGTACTGAAGGATATTCTAGAGAGAGAGAGAAAGATGACCATGGTTCCAGGAACAGCAGTGGAGGAGGATCACCAAACAGGACGGGCAACTGAATGAAGGGAAAAAGTGGAGAGTCAGCAGCAGAGAGTAGCATGGCAGAGATAAACCAGTGCCAGTTGTAACCATTAATGTAGATGGCCTCAATTTACCAATAAAAAGAAACACAAGGAGAGTGGATCAAGAAACGAATGCGATCCTGTCTTTAAGGTCTGAAAGTCTGTCTTCAGTCTCTTTCAAGTAGTTTTTCCAGCTTTCAAATGACTTTTTAATTTCCTATCTCTTTGAATCTGTTTCACGCATTGTAATTCCTTCCTATATTGTTCATTCAAGGTTTCCATCATTTCCCTGTGCTCCTCTTTTTTTATCTATGTCTTCTTTAGATATGCTGGCATTTCTTTCATTATGTTTGTGATTTCTTCTTTTACCTGAGACATTTCTGATCTGATTACTTTTACAACCCCATGAAGTTGTTTCTTTACTCCAGTTGCTATCCTCTGGAGATTTCAGGGTGTGACTTCCATTTTCTTCCATGACTATATCTCCCAGACTTGTGTGTGGGCTGGAAATCTGAGATTGCCTTTTGCTCCTTCATCTTGACATTCTCCTAGGTTCCTCCCAGCAAACCAGTTGTGGGATCCCAGGCACTTCCCCTACCCTGTGTAGGGGCAGCCACAGGGTAGGGGAATGGGACAGGCACCTGGGTTTCTCTGACCGCAGTTTCCCAGGGAGGTAGCAGGGCATGGGATGGGCGTCTCCAGATCCCTGCAGCTATACTGAGGCTTCCCTGTTGGCCAGGGATGGGTGGCAGGGCTGGCGCTTCTCTCAGCCTGGGTGTTTACGCTGGGACTCCCCCGATGGTGGCAGGCACACAGGGGTGTGTTTGTCTGATTCTCCTGGTGAGTGCTGGCTGCCTGAAGGAGGCAAGAGTCTCCAATGGTGGCCTCCGGGTGCGTGAAGTGAATCTGGCAGCAGCTCCCTGCCTGCGCTGGCTCCCCGTAGGAAGCGAGCCTTCAAATTGCCGTGGTGGGCACACAGGACAGGTTCACATAATTTTTAAATAAGGTTTTTAAAATGGTCTTCCAGAGAATTAAGGAAAAAAAAAAAAACCATCCTAACTCATCTAATATGTCTAATATAACCTGGATACTCAAACCAGATTGGATAGTACAGGAAAAAAATCTTCCTGGCTACATCTGCTTGTGAACATACACGTATCAATCCTAAGTGAAGTGTTAGCAAATCAAACTCATCAGTTTTTTACAAAAAATCGTGACTTAGTTGTATTTGTGGACATAATATATGTGTCATAAATTGAAGAGAAATATATGAGGATAAAGAAATTAAGAGTTTTACCAGAAGGTAGGGATGAGGATTTGACTTGAGAGAGATATATAGGGCAGATATCACTTGTAGTGTTTATTTTTGAAGCTTAGTATAGTTGTTTATTGTTATATTCCTTTTGCCCTTTTGTATATCTTAAATATTTCATGTGTAGTGCTCCATTTAAAAGATCTGAGAGTTTTGAGTTTAAATGCCATTTCTGAATACTGTAAGTTTTTTTTGTGTGTGGAGTTGCTTAAACACATTCCTTGTGGAGCTTTACAAACTAGTCTTTAAAATGCATGAAATATAAATAAGTTTACTTACTACGTGACCATTTACATGGATATTGTGTTAAAAGGCTCACAGGGAAGAAATTGTCTGTTCACGTGAAAGTAATGGAAGCTTTGGAAGTAATGTTCCGTGCTTGCCATAACAAGTTTTTTCCATGCCTAAAATAAAAAGAAACTGTTTCAATTTCTAGGTATATGATAAGTTTCATATAGCTTTAAGGTTGAAACATTAGCTTTTTATAGCATTCATTTGCCAAATAATAATTGAACATTTACTCTTTGCCAGACACAGGGTTGAGCCATGGGCCTGTAGCCCTAGGAGAATCACCACAAATTTTTTGAAAGGTACATTATGGCAGGTATATAACACCCATATTTGTTTTTTAGAAATATTTTTGTTGATGAATTATTTTAATTTTATGAGTTTTATTAAACAGTGTATACTTAACAAGAAATTAAAATATCAATGAAATAGAATATTACATTCTTTTATACCAGGAATCAAACTCAGGGACCTTGAACTTGCCAGGCAGGCGCTTGTTGCTACTAAGCTATATCCCTGACCCTAGAATATTAAATTTTTATTTAACGAATTTTTAGAGTAAACATCAGTGTTTTCAACATAATCTGTTTAACCTGTTTATAATATCTAAAAAATAGCAACAGAAATAAATTCCTCTATGAACTACAGTGAAAATACAAACAAAACTTTATCACAGAAATAATCTTTGCTTCATTTATTACACCTAAGGCAGTCTTCACACATGACAACAGCATGTTCCATGCACAAGTCTCACTTCCACTGCCAGCAATGGACTAGCTCTCCTTTCCTGTTAGGCACACCATAGTTGTCACCTCTCTTGTCTTCCTCTTTTGTCAGGAGCTTCCTACTATACAGTGACCACTTAGCAGGGAAATACAATGTCAGATATATACTTAGTGTTCAGAATAAACATCAACATTTTTACATCAACCATTTATTATGTAAATCTAAAACATAACAGCAGAAATAAATTTCTGTGTATACTACAGTGAAAATACAAAACAAAAATTCTACAGAAATAATTTTAGTTGTCACATGTAAGGCAGTTTTCACTTACGAGAGCAGCATATTCCATACACAAGTGTTGCTTACACCAACAGCACGTATGTTTTGTTTTCCTGTCTCCTTTGGTAGGACATACTTGACATCTTGCTGGTCTTCCTGTTTCCTTAGGTTCTTGTGAGGTTTCACCTATCTGTTCACCAGTCTGCTCCAGAATTCTTTTGGCAAGTTCTTTGGGCAGATACATACTGTTCTTCCTGTGTTGTGGTTGATTATTTATCAAGTCCAGTCTAGTCCCAATCCTTTTAAGAAAATTTCTCCCTGATATTTTGTTCTTGTTACTGACTTTGAAAACTATGAAACTATTTATGTCTGACATGTTTAGAATTGAGTAAAACACAACCATTGGTCAGTGCTTTGTGTTTTGAGTGACATCGTAGTTGCTGCATAACTTGTCAACAACATCTACTCTGCCTTTTGTTTTTTTGTAAAATGTGACCATTTCTGGCTTCATTTGTGTTGAGGATTCACTATCAATATTTGTTTTGAGACAGGGTCTCACATGTAGCACAGACTGACCTTGAACTCACAGGATCCTCCTGCCTCAGCCTCTCAAGTACTGGGATTATAGGTGTGCACCATCACACCTGGCTTCACTATCAATCTTATCATCGTGCTGTACTGTCACAGTGTCAATACTACTTTGTTTTTCTTCTCCATATAGGAGGCCAATGTTATGTTTTTCTGATATCCATAGATTGTAATATGTATTTCTGTATTGTGTACTTCCAACATTTTTTCAGGAATCCCAACTTTGTTCTTACAGATATTTCCTACGCTGGTCAACTGGCATTCTTTTAGCAAACATAACATCAGTGGGTAACTAGTAAACCAATTGTTGATGTAACATTTGGGTTATTTTTTTAAATAGGTCCAAAAAGTCTGATCGCAACATCATATAGTTTATTATAGCATGAGTAAAAACCTGATGACTGAGTTCCAGGATAAATTTCTAAACCAAAGGTATAAAATGACATTACATGTACCAGGGAATATGCTTTTATAGTGTATTTGGAAGGTTTGTTTGGCATATATTGCCAGAATCATCAACAACCACAAAGTAATGAAAGTAGTTTGTTAATTGTCATGTATTCAGACAGTGTATGAATGGCTTGACAGTGCAAACCAAAGCTTTCAAAAAAGGAACGAATAGCAGCCAAATTGTTGGATTGTTTTTTTCTCAGCGGGTCTTTTTGTTGTCAAAACGTAGGCAATTTTGAAGGAAGCTAAATCTCTTTGAGTGTCATTATTGTTCTAAATATCTCAGTGCCATATCTGTCACTTCTCCATAAATCCTTTAGATTCCCATGATTAGAATGATAAAGTCCTGCTATGAAGGCTTTTAGTTCAGATAGTGAGGTGTCATGATAAATATATTTTAGAGTATTACTATTGATTGTTATCAAGTATTTTACTTATATTTCATTATTAGCATATTTCAAAACATCTTGTAGCTTATCATCCATTACAAACAATGTCTAGCGTTAAATCAAAGTGCTGCATTCTGTCCAGTAGGTTTTACCTCTGGCAAGAACCTAATAACATTTTCCAGCCTAGTTCTAACTTTGGATCGTTCAGTACGCGTGGCCATTTTGTAGCATTTTGACTAGTCAAATATTTATTTACAGTAATCTGTTTTCTTCTTCATTTGAGTCAAGGTCTTCATTCTCACTTCTCTATCTGTCACAGCTTGCTAACTTCTTTGGCTTATGTAATCCAAGTGATTGGTAGCCAAGTCATTTGATGACTCACTTTTAACCCTCTCCCAAAGTTGTCATAGCAGATTTTCATGTGCTATTGTACTGAATTAGGCTAATTCTACATGAAAAATCAAAAGAAAACATTTTAATAAAACACATATACAAAAAAAGTAACAGTGCATAATGTGAGTAGAAGTCACCCATTTGTACTTTGACACACGTGCACACACCTTGCCATTTACTGTACCAACTAGGTAAACACAGAGATTGTTTCCTGTATTCCCCCAGTGCAGCTCTGGAGATGTGCAGCTGGCTACGCTTATGCTCAAGTACTTATTTTCGTTAGAAAAGTGTGTTATGGATGTCTGTGGCACTGAGTGAGGAACCCAGTTATAGAAAGCCTGATGCTTGGTAGAGGAAATAAACAGATGTTTAATTATAGGTACTATAATAGTGGTAGTTTGGAACATTTCTTAATGGAAATAAGTTTCTGCCATCTTTCCCATAGCTATTTGTTGTTTTTTGCGTGTTTGTTTTTTGTTGCTTTGGAATGGGGATTAAACCCAGACAGGATTTTCACATACAGCCCTATTTTTTTGTTTTGTTTTGTTTTGCTTTTGAGACAGGGTCTTGTTAAGTCACTAAGTTGCTCCATCTGGGCTAGAACTCAGTCCTTCTGCCTCAGCTTCCTGTAGTGCTAGAATTCCAGATATGTACCACTATACCTGGCTTGTTACTTTGATTTAAACAAAAGTTATATATGTGCATATTTTCAGAAATAACTTAAGCATTTTGTTAATTACTAATACTCATGTAGACCTTTTTAACCCACTAATACATGATTTACACTTGAAACTAGAGAGTAATAGGCCTTCAGATGCTTTGTAGAAATTGAAATTGTTCTCTTTCACTGGATTGCTATTTTAGTTAGCCTATTTAAAAAGGAACATTTGTATACTTTTAAGGAGTGAATCTTTGTTAATATCCATTACTTTTCTCTGTTTTAGGATTGCAAAAGGGTCTTTTTTCATAACTTCTGCAGAAAAGTGAGGTCCTTGATGTAGAGTGCCTCTTTTACAGTACTGTCTTTTCCTCTTGCATCTTCAATTGAAAGTTTTTTGTTGAAGCCTGTTTGCCGGGGTTATTTGTCTGGAATATGATCAGGTAATAAATTAGGATGAACTATTTCCATGACCTCATTTTTAGAGTTTTAGTTGCCAAAATGTAGAAACAGTTGTCAATTTTGAATTAACTTCAAGGCTTCTTTCTACTCTCAAAGATTTCCTTTACCCTTTTTTGTCTTGTTTTTACTCTATACTTGTCCTTCAGGCTGTTCAGTAGTTTAAAACTCAGAGTAATAAATCTGAGTCAACTTGTTTTAACCTGCTTTATAAAAAAAAAAAAGGTCTCATGAAAGAGTAAATTCGGGATAGCAAGACCATCTCAAAAAGACAAAAAAAAAAAAAAAGCAAATTTGGTCTATTTTCTTCATACAAAGTATCTCCTTATGTGTTTGGATTTTGTAGTTTATCCTCAAGAGATAGGCAACAGCAGGGATAGGTCGGGCTCCATATAATAAGTATTCAGTGTAAGGGGAGTTGATTTTTTTGTTGTTGTTTGTTTAACATACATGAGATCTAGAATTAGGAAGTACAGGAATAGTAAGGAGAGTCACACCACCAGGAGACATACTTTTACCTAATTGTTCTGCTACCTTCATCTCATTATCTCATGGTCCTAAATGGCAACCTAAACAAATGCTAGCACTCGTGTCTCATGAAGCTCCAGACAGCAGGAATGAAGGAGAGAAAGTTCTTGCTGGCCTAGTTCATTGCTCCAAGCAGGTGTCCCAGAAAACAATAACCATTTCATGTTACACTTCGCTGATGAGAAAATAGTCATGTGGCCACTTGACTAAACCATTTGCTAGAGACCTAAACACTACTGTGTTTCTGTCACATTTGCACCAAGCGAGGCATTTGTGTTCTGGTCATTACGAAGAAGAGACCAGATGTTGGAGTAAACAGCTAAGAGCCTCTACCTCATAACTTTTTCATAGTTTTCATAGGAAACTAGCAGAATATGTGATGGTCTCCAGATGGCTTAATTGTGCTACAGTATAACTACGGGAATCAGTACTTAGAAGTCTCCATTCTGCCTCTTAGTTCATGAATAACCACTGTCATTTATTGTGTTATGATTTCTCAGAAATCTGTGCCATGTGCTTTACATACATGACTATTACTACTTTTAAGGTACTGGGGATGGAACCCAGAGCCTTGCATTTTTAGCACTGAGTTTTGCATTGAGCTACACCATGCCTCTGTCATAAATTATTTTATGTACCCTTCACACCATCATTCTGGTAGGCTCTATATAGTCCATGTTACAAGAACAGAGGCATAGTCCCCATTGCCACCTCTGTCCCACTCTTGTACATAAAATGATTTGAGGCAGATCAAAAAACAAAATAACATAGGGATTAAAGGGAAGGTAAGAATGTAAGTATGAGAAACTAAGAATTTGGAGTGCAGTTGATACACAGAATTAAATGTTACGTGGTTTTAGAGGTGTAAAGCCGTGGTCTGATTTGTCACTTTATGAGAAACTACAAGGCAAAAAGAGAATTTTTTAGATTTGTAATCTTGACATCATTGTTTTTGTCCTGTAATTTAAATGCTTATATATATAGAATGTTTTTTATATTGTGGCCTCAAAGACTCTTAAAGATAATTTCACTGTATTGTTATATTTTCTGATTTAGATATGTATTGGGGAGGAAGAGGGGTTTGGTAAGCCAATTACTGTTGCTTACTTTTTAAGATGTGAAAAACCCATAGCAAAAAAAGTTTTAGATGTATGTAGGTTATGTGCTTAATATAACCTAGGGTTTGAGTGGCTGCGGGTCACATACATATAAACCTAGGACTGGGAGGCTGAGGCAGAAGGATCTCAGGTTCAAGCCTAGCCCTGAGCAGCTTATTGATTTAGTGAGACCCTGTCTAAAAATAAAAAATTTTGAAAAGGGCTGGGGATGTGGCTCAGTGTGAAGACCTTAGGTTTGATCCTCAGTGCCTCAAAAAAATTAAAGGGAGAAGACATGATTGTTTATATAAATGTTCTTATAGGAGTCTTGAACAATATGTTTTAGAAGATTCTGATACTGATAAAAGTTACATTTGTTAGGTATCTCCCCTGTACACACAAACTTGTGAACTCTAAGGACAGTAGACTTTGCCTTATTTCTTTTTTCCTCCAGTACTCTCTGCATTTTGAAAGCATTCAGTAACTGAGTGATGAATGAATAACTGGGAAATGAGAAAAATATTTTAAATGGTATGATTAATACTTTGTGTTAAATTTTAAATAATTCAACGCCTTTAATCCCGGCACTCGGGAGGCTGAGGTAGGAGGAGCGTTGTGAGTTCGAGGCCAGCTTGGGCTACAATGCGAGTGCAAGGCCAGCCTGAGCTACACAGTGCGACCCTGCCTCAAAAAACCAGGGCTGGGATTTTGGCTCAGTGACTTAAGCACCTGTCTGACAGGCGCGAGGTTGTGAGTTCAATCCCCGGTGCCACAAAAGAAAAAAAAAAATTTAAATAATTTAGTTACTCTGCCTGAAAACAGATCAACCTTTGATAGCTGCAGCAAGTTTTGTGAAGTATTAATAAATACGCTAGTGGGTGAACATTGGGTCCACAAAGTCAAGCCTTTGGACGTACTATGTCTGGGGACTTGCCGTGACTGTGGTACACCTGGAACGTAATGATCATAAAGGTGGGTAGCAGGAGATAAGTCTGGCAAATTCTTGCCATGTAAAGATTACTTACTAAATTGAGAAATGAAAGCTCCAGATTTTGAGGGATGTCATATGGCATGTTACTTTTTTAAAGGACATTTGCAGTTATAAGAAAAAGGGACATGATTGGGTTTTGAAGCATTTGAAAAATAGATTTATTTCTTACGTTTTTATGTCAAGAATATTTGTGAAAAATAAATCAACAGAACATTCAAGTTTAATGATTTTTTTCTCTGTGTGTATGTTTTATTTCTCAGGATGTGAACTTCGTGGTGGGAAGCTAAGTTTTTAAACTACCCCAATGGATGCAGACAGTGATGTTGCATTGGACATTTTAATTACAAATGTAGTCTGTGTTTTTAGAACAAGATGCCATTTGAACTTAAGGAAGATTGCTTTGGAGGGTGCAAATGTCATTTATAAGCGTGATGTTGGAGTAAGTATCTGAATTTTGTTCTGTGCACTATCTAGTCTAAATTTATACTGCTATGAATGACACTAAAATGTATTCATCCTGCAGATGCTTTATGAGTACCTTAGCTTGAGTTGGTTGTACTAGATACAGAAGTGAGCCCTGTATGTGTTCACTGTGTGTGCTTCCTCTCATGGAGGTGACATTTGCAGGAGAGAACTGATCTCAGTCCTTGAAGAACTAACTCATTGTTGGGAATTCATGTTATTGTTTCCTCAGTTCTTTCAAAGTGAGGAAAGGGACCTATGTAAGCTTTCATGTGTATTTATTCAAATACAATTATACTTGACTGATGCCCTAATATATTATGATTTTTGTTAGTTGTTATGCTCCTTGTAACTTAACCAAGATAGGTGGTTTTCATTTATCACTTAGCTAAAAAAAAAAAAAAGACATTAAATAGTATGTATTTATATATACACACACATACACACGTATATGTGGTTCATATCTCAATCTGGGTATTTAAAATTTTAGTTTTTTAAATCTGTAATACTTAAAATAGAAGTCTTCTTAATAATGAGTAGTAATAATGCCTCAGTGAGCCGGGCGTGGTGGCGCACGCCTTTAATCCCAGCACTC